>OMNM01042417.1:1853-18120 GCA_900302745.1 Parablennius parvicornis
CTGTGTGTGTGGCTATAATTATAGCAGCTGTAAATAGGTCGCACTCTGTGGTGTTTGCTCCGTTCATGTGGACGCCTCTGCCAGGAACAACAATCGATAACAGCCCCACTGGAAGAACAATGTCGTCCATTTGCATCCGTCCATCTCTTCATCTGTTTACCTCTCTGATGCTTTGTCTTCTCGAGCGCTCTCCTCCCACATCTGTGTCTCTCTGCGCCTCATTGTTGAATTGTTCTGTCCTCGTATTGCCATTTTTCCTTCCCATCACAGTTTTATCACCTCACTTCAGCAGGTAAGCACCAAACAAAGCCCCGAATAGAAACTTCTTCACCGAACCTCTTCATCATTTCAAGAGTTCTGCTGACACTCGATGCTTTCACAAACAGGAAGCCAGTCTCTTTTTTGGCTTAAACCGTATTTGTCCGCTCCGACCTTTGTAGCGCCGCTCCTTTAACAGGAATAGAAACAAGCTTTACCATGGAAGTGTTCACTGCAGTTCCTCAGATCTCATCAGCAGAGAAGAGGTGGTTCCTCTAGTAGTCGGTCCAGTGGTATCGGGAGAAGTCACAGATCATTAACAGATTTCACCTTAGTTATGAATGAAGTCCCAGGATTCAGTTCAAAGATATTCTAGCCTTCAAGCTAGCATGAGCTCCCTGAATAAAACCTAAAACTCATTTTCCTCTTAAATCTGACCCATGTAGGGGAGACTTCACCTTCTCCTTCAGGAACCAACTTGGTGCTAGCTTTGATGCCAACTGTGTTGGCGTACTGACGTAAGGGGGATATATACGAGGGTGTGCCGTGAAGTGGGACACCGCCATAACGTGAGGGGGCATAGGAAGGCCACTTAAAACTGCACGAAAGTTGATGATAGTGTTTCATTTGTGGTCATAATGAGCAACTTGTCTCAAAGATTAGTAGGGGCTGTGAAGTTTAGCTTCGGGTGAAACTTGCAGACTGTAGCTACAAGCTAGCTTCCTGCACAGAGTCACCCAGATTATCGCAGGTGTGTGAAACGTTTTGGACAGAACCAAAACCAGGATTTTTTTTTTTTGCCTTGTACCTGGGCAGGGTGTGTTGTTCACTCATCAATTTAATGGCTTCTCCAATAAAGTCCACATTTTCTACAGTATCATGTGGACCATATATGGAGTTTCTTAACATGCAGCATTACATAGAGGACCAATCACAGCCCCTGCTGTCTGCATACTTCCCCTCCGATGTGTATCTATAAATCATTGGAGAAGTGTGCCAGATGTCGCTGAGGCTCTGTGGAGGCGGTTCGCAGCCAAACAGAGCCTTTTCGTATTGTTTGCATTTGTCTGATGGAGAATAAATCAGGCAGTGAAAGACAGAAGTGAGATTGGGATTCGAGATGCTGCAGGAGTGATTCCTTTCACTGCTCCGCCTTTCTTACTGGATTGATATCTTGAAGATTGAAGATTGCCGGTTCAGATTATAAAAACAGGCCAAATCTAATTATTTGATGTGATTTGATAAACAGATTATTTGATATGGTTGCTGACAGGATACTTCAGATGGATTTACTGAGCAAAGATTGCATAGAAAGGATGTTTATTTGTGTTAATTTTTGCTCTTTTTATCTGCTTTCTTGCTCTTGGTCTTCTCTGTGTGTGCCATTGTTTTAATACGAATCGGCTAAATCTTTGAGATTTGTTTTTCTTGGAGAGCACATCAACCTTCTGCACCGAGCGGCCTGCGGCTCACCGAAAGTCATGAATCTGTCTGGATGAGTTATACGCAGTGTGGGAGCAGGCTGCTACATATTCAACACATCCTGAGCCAAGGACGAGCTCGCTCCCCTCACTGGAGGCAGATGTGATGGGAGATTTTTTTCTGAAGCGCTGTTGGAGGCTCAACCTCTGACCACCGCAGCGTTTAAAACCCCGGCGCTCCCTCGCAGCTCAGGCTGGATGTTTATCTACCGTTTGCAGTCCGCTTAATCTGTTTTTGAAGCACAATTACGACTCAAATTAGACGGCCGATGCATCTTTAGCAACAACATTGTGTAATTGCATAATTTGGTCTTGAACGAGGATCTGAAATTGAAAGTTTTAAACTGACACCAGAGACTGAAACACTTTATCCCACTGTTAAGCAGCAACTTGGCTCGCTGTGGATTTATTTTATCGTGAGTTGTGATTACAAAACTATAATTTTTTTTTAAGTAGAAACCTTCTTCTGAGACTCCCACAGTCCTGCTCGTGTTAATACAATCACAGAGTCGTCCCTCAGAGACACCCGACAGCGGTGACGTGCTGATGACAGTCATGGAGATAAAGCAATAAATGAGTACGGTTGAATTACGCTCCCACCACGGCAGCAATATAGAGTCCGTATCACATCCCAGCATTTGCACCTACACCTTCAAATCCAGCCCCAACAAACTGCCTTAATGAAGCTGTCAAACGAACTGTACGCTCTTTAATTATTCACACGCTGGATGCAGAGTGTGTGTACACAGTTTCATCAAAGAGCGCCGTTACCAATAAAGTATTAATGAAGCAGCAATGCAATTAAAAGCTGAAATACGACACCGGCCCAGAGTCACATCGGTCACATTGGCCTGGCTCTCAGCCAGCCGAGGTGGAGACGACACTTATTCTTTACGGTCGTCTCAGGAAATTAGCTTCTGCTCATCTGATTTGGGTTATGGCGTCATTATTGTCCTTTTCATGTGGTTTGGTTGAAGACTGATAAAAAAGTGAGGAGTGTCACTTGTAATGGAATATCTGGACTTTGTGGTGAAAATGTTAGAAATCATGGTCGTAAAATTCCACGGATTTTCAAAGTTGAAAACTTTCCTTGGAGGTAAATGGGAATTAATTGTAAATTATGGGAATTAATCAGGTATTTACTAAAGTGAAGCTTGGCTTTTAATAGGGAATTTAAATATCTTTGGGGAAAATATATTTGAGCATAATCCTGATAAAAAAAAAAAAAAAACAAGATTTCATACAAGTACGGTTGAATATCTGCCATTCCTCAATCACATGCACACAGCTTCCCACAGGACTGTTGAGGCCACGCCCCCTACAGGCACCTTGCTTTCCTCCATCATGATTACTACAATCCTGGACAAACATCTGAGCCCAGAGCACAGGACTACTGAAACCACACATTTGTCACAAAATGAAGTTTTGATGATATTATGTTGTAATATATTTTAAAATTTGAAATATTGCTATTTGTAGACACACTGCGATGCGAATGATAACAATCCTGCATTTATATTTCCTTTACTTTCCATGGAAACGTACCGGAAACAGTCTGGAAATGTTCCAGCCACTTAGAAATTAGCATTGCAGTGTCTCGGATTCAGTTAGTATCTGACTGAAAGATGCAGTTATGGACTCGGGGCTGATTTACTAAGATCTTGTATTAAGTTTTGAGGTTTACTGTCTCAGAATAAATCCATGAGTAACATCAAGCCATTTACCATCTGCTCAAAACAATCTCATGTCCGTTTGCTTCATATCACCGTGGAGTGGTCGGGCGGAGCTCTGAGCCCCCACAAGCACATCATCAAATGTGATAACGCGGAGTTGGACGTGTTGGTGGGATGACTTATCAAATTTGGCAAAATAAGACAAAAACACAACATGGGAGATGATCTGTTACGAAATCAAAGCTGTGGGAGAGAGATGAGCTGATTTGTGCCTCCTTTTTAAATGTGTACAACTACAAAAGGCAAAACTTCTCTCAGGATTTTGCGCAACCTTGAACACAAACATCCCATGTTCCGCATCCATGAAGCCGGTGCATGAAATGGATAGTTTGTGTTACTTTGCTATTTTATCAGAAGCTTTGCAGCAGGCGTGTCAATCACACTTTACTTCAGGAGCCACAAGCAGAAGAATTTCTTCCTGAGTGGGCCGGACCGATGAGATAGTGACATAACGAGATTGTCACTCGGTTGAGAGATTACCTTCTTCAACAACATATTTTATTGGCAGAATTGAGTTAGCATCGCTAGCATGGTAGCTCATATCGATGCTAACTAGCCTTTCAGATAGCAACATCATTCTGCGTTACACTGAGCAGGGGCACATAAATAAACAACTACCGGTTGTTTCTGGATAACAACCGAGACTTTAGCCGTGCGCTCCAGAGCGCAGTTAGTAATGTGTTAGCATTCGGCTAACAGCGGCTTCCTTGCTGCAGCCCGGACTGACAGCACATCCCCGAGGAAATATCTTACATCTCCAGGAGCTGATCGATCCCAAAACGCAATGGATTGGTCTTTCGATGATGACAAATCCTTCTTGAACCGTTCATGCAATTTGGATCAGTAGGTTTTGACAAAAGCTGGTAAAATACATACAAACCAAAAAATAAATAAGTGCACGCAGCCAAAAACATAACATTCGCAGCCAGCGTTAATTGGGGACGTTTAGAACCGTTAAATTAAAAGTTTTGTTTGTTGTGGTGTAGAGTACATAAAGCCAATTTTATGAAACCTTCTGATGCAAAATACAGCGAAATGTACGAATGAAAAACTTCAAAAGCTTTTGCATTATGGGTCGTTTGACAAACTCAACTTTCAGGTTAATGTTAGTTTCCTAGCTTTCAAAAATGTCACCCAGGGATTGATGAAGTATTTCTGCTCTCTTCTAAAGCGTTTCTGCGTGGACGAAAAACGTCAGCAGGTAAACGTGACTCCTGCGTGAGCGCCTGTTAACGGTTGTTTGTGTGAGTAACTGATGTGATTTAGGGACGAAGCGCGGACTGTGGGAGGTGGGGGAAGGGAAAACAAAATGTGCTTCCTGTCTTGGATGCACTGTGATGAGAGCACAATGTCCTGTACACAACTCGGGCTCTCTGAGCTGCTGGCACCGACACAGTAAACACTCACAATCCAGAAATAACACGAGCGCTCCAGTAAATCCTGTAATCATCCACAGCTGCACTCAGCACTTTCTGGAAAACACTGTGCGATCTAAATACATTCATCACATTACCTGCGACTTTCCTTCTGCTCCGAATACCGTTGGTCTGAAGCGCAGCGCTCAGTTGTTTTTCATTTTTTTTCCTCTACATGTGCAGCAGTGTCCGGATTACCTCTGACTCCCAGAGCCAAAAGGCTGCTGACCTTTAGTATAAAGCTCTTCCTTCTTTGAGTAGCTGCTGGCACTTTGAGTCACTCTCTTCAAAAGGCCATTGTGGGTTTTTACGCATCTTCCAGAGAGACGGTATTTGTGGTAATATGTCAAAAGTATAGGTTTTCCGTCCGTGTAAGCCAATGTTTGTTGTGAAGGACTGTGAATGTGAATGTTTGTCCTGATGTGCAGAATGCAGCCCTTATTAATCTGTATTAATTGCTGAGATTGACTCCGAACGCTCTGAATTGGATAAAGCAGATGGACGGCTGTCGGTACCAAGAATAACCCTTCACATCACAACAGCTTCAGTTAAAATTCCTGGATTACATCAAAATTGAGATTCATTTGTCATCTTTCAACCCCTGTTCCTTACACAAGTCTCTGAAGACTGATCACTCATAAACAAAAACCTTTCAAATAAACTAACTTCTAGCTTTAAAGGAGAATTTCTAAGAAAGGGTACATATAAGCTAAATACTTACTCAGATAACATGCTGAAGCCTTGAAAGTTTCAACAAAGTAAAGTGAAAGCAGATATTTTAATGTTGTCGTTTTCAACTGCAAAATCTTTTCTGACCATCAAATCAGTGTGTTATTAAACTGCATCGTCACATTTTGATGCATATATTTAATTTATTTTGCTTTGCAGGGACATTTTGCCTGGAATATTTGGTTGTGTTGCACTCTTACACACTAGTGACATTCCTGTCTGTGTGCGGGTGCGTCTGTTCTACTCAGTTAATCAGCGGCGTCACTAAATGGACTCCCCACCATCAGTGGGAACAAAATTGCTTCCAGGATGAGCAGCTAAAAGCAGCACTTTGAAATTACTTGTGAAATTAACTACTAAAGTCAGCTACTCCAAATTGACTGCAGAATTATCAATTAACAGTTACAGACCTAAATAGCTCTGAAAATGAACACTACAGACTAATGGCCATGGATGATAATGGACACATGGAACGCCGTGCTGTAAAGCACTGTACTGTGTTTTAGTGGGAGACGTCATTAAGTTGGAAGCTCACATGGTGGTGATGGACTGCAGGGGGCGCTTTATTGTCACATTTCCTTGAATTGGTGTGGCTGTGGCTCAGTTGGTTGAGCGGGTTTGTTTCTCGATTGGAAGGCTGGGTACAGTGGTCAGGAAGTGCAATAACACTACAAAATAGAGAAAACACAACGGAAGCGTCCGGTACCAGCTGACACCAGGGTCGTTACTGATTGGACGTCCTGCCAGTGACTCTCGCAGTGCTGATTGCACAGAAGCACAGTCCGTCTTTTTAACAGGAAGTCCACAGATAACAGGCTTACGTAGTTATGAAATGGAGTTTTGGGATTTGCTTTAACATGCACTTTCCTGTGACGGTATGGTTATTTTTGTGGATATGTAGTACCTGAAAGAAAACGTTCATTAATGTATTTTTAATTTTTTTTTTTTTTGCAGTATATATTGCATCCAACATTAGGTGTTTCTTTTCAGTTCTTGTGCTCATGTAGGTAGTTATATTGCCCAGCAGGGTGCAGAGTGAAAACTGTTTTGTGAATGACAGCCAGTTGATTAGGAGAAGAATGTGACACTGTTAAGCGTTATGGCGGCAGTTGGATCAGTGGCTCGGTTGTCTTTCTATGAGGAGTTTGCAGGTTCGCTCGCTCCACTTTCTTTCTCAAATCCAAAACATTTGAGTAGGTAAAATGGTGAATTTTACACGTAAAGCAGTTTCCACTGATTGAGGCACTTGACAATGTTATTCAAAATCATGACTCCATTGATTTCTTATTTTCAGGCGAGTGGCTTTTTTACAACATACCTTTGACATGTATGGCGTCAATTGAGTGCCAAAAACCCAAATGCATAAAAATTATAATCGCGCACGGTTAGACCACGTTCTGTGCCCGCGCAGTGCCTTTCTGCACACTCGCTGTCTCCATCTGTGCGCTTGCTGTCACTTCTGTGATCTCTGCGCGTGTAGTGATGTTGAGTTTTGGCACTTTGGGGGCGGGGCATTGCATAGAACGGCCTCGCAATCCCCCTCCTTTCTAATTAGTCACTTTAAACGTCATTTGTTCCCGGTCAGCGCCAATCAGAGAAACAGTAGGGCGGGTCATCGTCGTTGACGGCACAATTATAAAATGTGCTCTTCTGAAGAAGGAACATTGTCAAAATAAGTGAAAGGTATAAGAAACATCAGAAAAACCTTCTAATGGGAGGCGGAAGAACATTGTCACAGGCAAAGAGGTCTTTAGAATGTACCTTTGACATATTTTGATGTTCTTCCGTCTTCATTGGAAATTTCAAGACAGAAGAACACTGACGAAACTCGTCAAAGATTTGTTGTAAAAGCCTACTTACCCGAGAAGAAGAAAGCAAAATACTAAATTCAATATTGACCGAATTGACCTGAGTTGATCTTCTTAACCTGTGTTGGATCAGTTCATTGTCTTGCGTGTGCCACAGATTGTCGCTGTTCTGTAAATATAATAAATCAATATTTTACTGGCATCCAGTAAATTTAGAACCTGCTTTCTTGAGCTGTGACAATAAGTACAATTCATCAATTGGATGTTTTGGCCTGTGCAGAGATCCAGACCGAAGCGCTGCAGTCGCACAGTCTTGGTCAAGTGTTGGTTATTAGGCTTGTGTAGAGGAGGATTATAAAAGAGCAGTGAAACAAAAGGAGTAATGATATGCAAAATAGAGATGTGGTTTCCGCTCGGCTGTTTTATGTTCGGTTTTGTGGGACACCAAATTAGTCACAGAGTGAATTCCTGCGAGGCAGAACACAATCTGCGTCCAGAATCAGCCGCAGATAATGAAGACGTTAGATGTGGGCTTTCACTTCTTTCTTCTGTTTTTATGTCAAACGGTTTATTCTCAGGAGGATTTCAGGGAAGAGATGATCTGATGCTGCAGATATCTCACTTCTGGCGTCGTGTTCTCCGAGTGTGCTTCAGTTTAATGAATCTCGCCTGTTTGCTTAGAATTATGTAGATATGACGGAACAAAAAGGAGAAGCGAACGCTGCAGGAGGAGGAAGAAATGAGAGGGCTCTAATTTTGGTGGCCATGCGTGACGCTGCAAACCTTCAGCCTGAGTAAACGTTCAGTCATCCGGAAAACAACAGTGTGACGATGTAAATTCTTCAAGCTGCTCCTAATATTCCTCCAAGCCAAAAGGCTGTGAGTGTAAAGGCTGCAAATACTACTGCTGCTCAGGAGTCATCTTTACCCCATCCATTCATCCATCCATCCATCCATCTATCCATCCATCCATCTATTCAATTCAACTTTATTTATATAGCACCAAACAACACAGTCATCTCCAGGTGCTTTTAACAGAGAAACTCGAAGAAATGCACATGAGCAAGCTTCATCTATCCACATTGACTCATCCGTCTACCCATTAATTGTCAATCTATCCATCCAACCATGTTCCATTATCCATCCATCCACTCATCTGTCCATCTTTCCATACATCCATCATCCGTTCATCCATATATCCGTGGACTGGGAGTCATACAAGATGCCATCTACTTGCACATGCGTGCTACGTTGGGTGTGGTGACCAGTAGCAGCATTTTAAAACGTTGTGTTTTCACCCGTTTCCATTTGGCATATGGCGCTGGAACTGGGAGTGTTTTTGAAAACTTGCACCTTGGGAGCCAATTTCAAAAAGTTGCCTTTTCAGTGGCTCCGAGCAGTGTTGTCCTCAAAACAGACGAAAAAAAAGACAACAATTTTGTGATTTTACTTGAAAACGCTGCTCTTTTTAAAGCAGCCCGCTGGCTCACACAACACCTGTCTGGGGACGAGGCGGCGGGTCAATTAGCCCATCCACTGGTTCATATGGCTGCTGTGTCAGACAATTAAGCTAGGATAAATACACACACACACACGCACACACACACACACACACACGCCTGGCAGCAGCTGTGTCCAGTCCCTTTGACACTAACCAAACACTCTTAATTAGGGAGACAGAGTTTGTCCACACTCAGATATGATTCCCTGTGTGTGAGTGTGTGAGTATGTGTGTCTGTGTGCGTGTGTGTGTGTGTGTGTGTGTGTGTGTGTGTGTGTGTGTGACGTGGTCTGGCAGCTCATCAGTTGCTGAGTTATTATCTTCTACATGTTTACTCTCTGCGTTCTGAAACAAAAGCTAAATCTGCAGGAGAGGAAGCATCTGTTTTCTGTGAGTGTCCATATATGTCGTCGTGTCAGTGCCCGTAGTGTGAGCTGAACGCTTGGTGTCAGGAGAAGGAATTAATTAAGCTGCCATGAGAGTGTGACACTGCACGTTCCCTGGGAAAAACGTGCAGGTTTTTTTTAATGGCCTGTTCTGCACTGCAGGAAGAGCAAGTGAAGTAAAAACACGGATATCTACTCAAAGCTGTGACGGACTGCTCAGAGGAAAAGAGGAGAGGCTTAATCTAGAGAGAAAGGTTGCCTTTGACAGCTTGTGTTAATGCACAATGTGTGTTTGAGTGTGTGACTGCTCAGGCAGTCTTGTAAGAAGCTGATGCTCATTACATGCAGAGCGGTTCAGTCTTTGCAAAAATAAGAGAGAAAGTAGATGGATTTGGAATGAGGAACACATTTTTGTAAATCCAAAATGGCAATGAATCTTAATCGTAGCGGGAAACGCCCTTTAGTAGCACGTGAGCTGAAAGAAGCAGATATTTATATATATAGAGGATGATGGTGTGAATGGACGGGTGATATATAGGCTACATACTATAGATTTACCTTCATCCCTTCATCTTCTGACCTGTTTAATCAAACTTCCAGTCACCAGATCTGCTTCCAGCTGACTGCGATGGCGGGTTCCACCTTGACCGTCCATCACAGATCAAACAGACTGAGCAAAGGCCTGTGGAACTGGATGACGAATTAAAGTGAAGTCCAGGCACATCTAAAAGAAGTGAAAGGCTCAAAGTCTCATGTCAGACCATTGGAAACCATTCCCATCATTGTGGTCTGGTGCTAGACCACCTTCAAGGTACCGGACACACCACCAGGTACTGGCCACATGGTCTTCTTGGACCAGGGAGCATTAACTCTACATAAGCAGCAAGTTGGCCCCCAATGGTGTTAGAGACATCAAGGAGACGCTCTGAATCAGCCACAGACAAGTCTTTGTTGGTGGAGACGTTACAGTGAGCGTCTTGTCGACACACAACTGTTCTACGCTGTGTGACTGGTACAATGACAAGCCTGAAGAACATCATTCATTCTGTCACTGAGTCCCTGCATGAACAACACAGGCCTCAATTTATCATCATCTATCACAATTGCTCTCGCAGCATGGAGGTGGCATCATCAGTGAACGGCTGCTGCACACTGGATGTGGACGGCGGATGTGTTGGTAGCGTGCCGTTGGTTTAAGGGAAATGACTAACTGACGCCACCATTGGTGTTGTGCTGTTGCAGCTCTGAGGTGTGTGTTTCCAGCTGTGATGAGTGTTTCCACACCGCCGCGTGCGGACAGGGCAATGATGAATGTCGCAACGGCAACGTTCCGGTAACTGATTACACCTGTGCAGAATTTTGTGTTTCAAGAAAGTTAGTAAAGTCAATTCATAATAACAAGAATAATGTTCCACCATCAGTAGCATTAGCTCGGATCCACAGCAGCTGTGGTTAGCATAAGCATTTGCATACTCAAATAGTATAAATAGCATAAAATGTTATCATCCTCCCACTAACTAATGTAATGCTAGCATCAGATTATAGAGCATCTCCCTCCACTAACATCAGATTATAGCGCATCTTCCTCCACTAACATCAGATTACAGAGCATCTCCCTCCACTACAGTTCAGATTATAGAGCCTCTTCCTCCACTGACATCCAGATTAGAGCATCTCCCTCCTGGCAGATTCATCGTTAATACCATTTTAAACGACTCAGCTTTCCGATGGCATAAGAAGTATTTTGAGTAGAGATATTCTTTCAACATAGAAATAGAGTAGCAAACACATGCTACCTCCACACTTCAGAGGCCTGAGCAGGCGTGAGGTGGGGTGTGGCTCGGAGTGCCACAGGGAGCAGAGCTGGAGAGGGGTAATTGATAAAGTGACACAGCTGTTCTGTCTTAAACTAATTGCCTCTCGCCCCGTACATCAAGTAGCGTGCTGGGACCTGGGACACACACACACACACACCTGAAAATGAAGCCTTCGGCAGAGAGCTGGACTGTTTGTGTCCTCTGAGCAGTCGAGGTTTCAAACGTGGGCACTGAAATAAAAACCAGACTTGTATCCGTAAACATTTGGTGTCCTGGGTCTGTGCTGGATCTGAATTGGGCCTCTTCTGGGTCCCAGTGGGTCTGAACTGGTTCTGTCTGCTTCTGTTCTGGTTCTGTGCTGGAAGTCCACCTGCTGAGTGATCGACACTCTCCTCCGACAAAGAGGACGTGTTTATTTCTGATTCCTTCGTGTGAGCCCAGCGTGTTTCTTGCGTGTGACTGTCCCCTGCAGCTGATGTTTTCATCATAGATTCTAGCATGTCGACCGATTCAAACAAAACTTTTCTCTCCATTTCATAGAAAGTGCGGAACAAATGGCATCCGCA
The DNA here is from genome assembly GCA_900302745.1 of Parablennius parvicornis. NCBI lineage: Eukaryota > Metazoa > Chordata > Actinopteri > Blenniiformes > Blenniidae > Parablennius > Parablennius parvicornis. The sequence goes on from OMNM01042417.1 coordinate 13,548, forward strand.
GCGTGAATGTGATGAAATCCAACAATGTGTTGACACACTTCCTCTACGTCTCGACTGAAATTAAAACCTCTTTGAAACCTGTGACTGAAGACACAAATCGGATCCTCACATTTCTTTTATCACATAAGCAGACTGCATCTTATTATAACTCATCAGATCTGTTATAAACTGAGATTTGTTTCGTAATCCGCTTCCCACGGAGTCGTCCCGAAGCCGTGACAGCTCGGTTACTGGACGAATCAGTCGAATGCTGTCGAGTCCAACTAATTAGCGCAGAGCAAAATCAATTAGTCACACTGACAAAGCTTCAAAGTTGTGATTTTGGAAGTCCTCAACAAATGGTATCAACTATTTCAGAGTGGGAGAAATTTTAGATACGTGGGGGAGGCGGGGGGGGGGATCTCATCTCATCTCCGATATGTGTCGGATTTCATAATGTGGCCGAGTAAAATGCAAATGAGATGCCGTGCGGTCGAATGTTAGTCAGCGCAGAAAAGTGTGATTCAGTTCCTGCCGGGCTGCTGCTGGTTTCTTCCCTCAAGTCAGACTGGGAACAAACCCGTTTTAGAAACTCTCCCAGCAGATGAAAGCCGCTAATTTCCAGCATAGTTTTAAGAAATAGATGGTTTTTCATCATTCCCACTAATCGTCCTCAGCAGCAGCAGCAATGGATTCCAGTCATGACTCTGATCATTACAATGATTTTTATCATCATAATAGCCAAATCCCTCAAATGATTCTGCACAGGCTCAGCGTGAGATGATTGTGTCTTTTGCTAAATATTGTAGACACTTAAATTTGAAGTTCTCACTTTTTACATGAAATGTATTTCTACGATGATGTTCAGTGCCTCTGCCTTGCTGTAGGAGGCCATGGATGCTGCAAGGATATAAAAACACGGTAAAACATTAGAATATCCCTCTGAACTTAAGACAGACAGACATAGAGGTACTTGTACTTGGCACGGATTTGCAATTCAACCCAGAAGTGTTACAGGACGCCATGCTTTAGTGAAGCACAAGTGATGACGGCGGTTTTTGAGATTATTTAATGTTAATGAGAATGACAAACATGAGACCGACTGTAAATTATGTTCTGATAAAAAATCAAGAGGAGAAAACTAGTTGGTACAACACCAGCAACAGCAAAGTTAGAACAATGTAGCTCAGTAGTTTAACTGCCCTGTATGTAACTCTGAGGCATGCTACGTGCTATGTGCTATGTGCTATGTGCTATGTGCTATGAGCTATGAGCTGCATGCTACATGCTACGTGCTAACGACTGCTGGGGGGTTTTGGAGCATCTTTTGCGTTCCCTTCCACCGTTCCTTCCTTGTGGGTTTCCGTAGTTTTGCTTAAATGTTTAATTCAAGCTGATTAAAGCTTGAATGTTTGAATGAGCCTCAGTTACTTTTTATTTTGGGATTCGTTATATAAATTTTAACTCTGACGACAATCACAACAATAAATTTGCACTTTTGACAATATATTTGATGTCTGCAGTCATTTTTAAGTGCAATGAGAAAAAAAAAAATCTAAAATCTAATATTTGTGTCTTGGTCAAATCGTCCTAACTTGTACTTATAAGCGTGCTTTAAAAAAGTAGGGTCAGAGCATCTCTCGCACTAAACAAACAGATTCTGCTGAGCTAACATCCATGTCGCTTTCTTCTTTGACCACCTGCTTGAGGCCTGTATAGAATTCTGATATTAGAAATGAAACACAATGAGCAGCAGTGTGAAAGCTGGTAATTGATTGGAAGTGTGAGCTCTTCTATCTGCTAATATATCTATAAATCAGACTCAGAGAGTTTAGATATGAGTGAATTGGTCACCAAGTATCGGCACATTTACATTTCACAAGCCGGAGCGCTGCGTCACGGCGCCGCGGTGAAATGTCCACACAGTATGTGCATGCACATGCATTAAGGAGTATCTGAGCATCTCCTCGGGTATGTAAAGCGATAGCCGTCATGAATATTTAACAAGCATTAATACCGTCGGATATTAGTCAGAGCCTCCCGCTCAGGAAATCAATGCAATCATGGAGAAGTGCTGAGAGTCGCTCTGCCTGATGCATTTTTAATGTCCCGACGCATCGCTGCACGGCCGTCAGGCTGCCCAGCCACCATTCACACACAATAACACAATGTCACACAAACTGGACCCGGACCCGGACCCAGACCCGGACCCGGACCCAGACCCAGACCCGGACCCGGACCTGGACCTGTTGTGATATACAGTTTAGATGAACAGATATTTATACAACTTGAGCAGGACGTGACCAAACACAGGACGAGGAGTGAGTGGGAGCAGCTGACATTTCTCTGTTCGACACTGTGGGATGGTGTCAGTTTCCAGTTTGAACAGGCGACTGTGAGATAATTGAGTGAACAAATAGTTATGATGTAAATGAGCTGCACAGGATCAATGGCAGCCATGATCAATGAATTATGAGGCAACTTATATTTTTCATCGATTACACTATCAAATGGGAAGTAAATGGCAGCAGGTTCATTATGCTCACACTAGTCTGAACAGACCAGCAGTTAATCAGGAACAACAAAGACACTCACAAATAATGCATAGTTTAGAATGTTTGGAGGAAACCATAGTAGTCCTAGAATGCCTACACAGGTAGAACATGCAGCCCCAGCACAGAAACAATTGCAAACCCAGAGAGAAGCTGGAATGGCCACCAAGAAGCGTCTGGACCATTAAAGCAAAAAGCATCTAGAATAGGAAAACCAATGGTCAGCACCGTCAGATGGGAAACGTAGGATGATAAAAATCAGTTACATTTTCATACACTGAAAACAAGATGCTCATATGTTGCAGCCTGTGAGTTTAGATCTTAGTGGCTTAAAGAATTGATCTAATTAGGCCACATTTACACTTTTCAAAAGAAAATGCATAATTTTTGTGTTTCCTTGACAGAAGAGTTTCACGTTTACAGAGCTACATTTTCCAAACATTGTTCATTTCCACAGAAACATCGTCGTGTTGCTCCACTAGTGGGTGCTGTTTGTTGTTGTAATGAAACCACACACACACACACAGCAGAGAATGATCGGCTCTAAACATCAACAATGCTAGAACACTGATATTCTATTGGACAGACCATCAAGTTGGATCGTCATTACGGTGACTGTCAAAATAAAAGTACCAAGTTGGATTATTATTATTACGGTGACTGTCAAAATAAAAGTGCCAAGTTGGGTTATTATTACGATGATTGTCAAAATAAAAGTACCAAGTCCAGGAGAATATAGACTTGGGGTCATGACACCACGGAGGAAACATTTTCCATCTACTACTTTTCTGAAAAGCTGCAATGCAGCATTTTCTCAAGTGTCATATAAACAGACACTTAAAATGAAACTTTTCCTTTTGCTCACTGTCCCGTCCGCCCTGATTCGTTGTTCTGAAACAATCAGCTGGACACCCGTCACATCCCGCACAGTCACAAAATGGTCAAATTAAAGTACATCAGGTTTTGTTTTATACCGACCGATAACTGATTGTCCAAATGTGTTCATCTGATGTCTTCAAACAGTCGGTACCTGAACGCCTCACGGTCCAGAGATCTTTATCTCTGCTGCATCCTTTCACTTCCAAAAACCTGTTGAGATATTTGCTTTTTAGCTGCTGAGTTTTTGTACTTTGTGTTTTTGAGCAGACTTTGGCCGCTGTGTTTAAAAAAAAAAAAAAAAAGAAAGAAAGAAATGACCCCATGAATCTCCATTATCGGCCCAAACAAGAGACTGTTTTCAGACTGACTGCCAGTCAGTCTGAAAACTTTCTAAACTCTCAACATGAAATGACTAATATTCTCCTCTCTTGGATAATATGTTTTCAATATATTGTGTGAAAGTCGATCACTAAGCGGTGGACAATAAAAATTAATGATGCCACCGGAGCTTCTCTGATGGACAGTTTTATCACTTTTAAAGCTTAATTGGAAAAAAAAAAAAAGAAATAGGAATTCAATTAAAACTGATCAGTGAAAATGAATTCTCACTTCTGTAACTGTTGGTTCAGAGGAAATGTTCATAAATGTCATGAATATTTAAGACATTTTCTTTCTGATGATTCTGTCGCTGGCAATTTCGGTCCGAGTTTCCTCGGATATATGTGATTGTGATGCCCTCTCTCTCTCTCTCTTTCTTTTTCTCTGTCTCTCTCTCTCTGTCTCTGTCTGTCTCTCTCTGTCTCTCTCTGTCTCTCTCTCTCTGTGTCTGTCTCTCTCTCTCTGTCTGTCTCTCTCTCTCTCTCTCTATGTCTCTCTCTCGCTCTCTCTCTCTGTCCGTCTCTCTCTCTCTCTGTCTCTCCCTCTCTGTCTCTGTCTCTCTGTCTGTCTTTCTCTCTCAGTCTCTGTCTCTCTCTCTCTCTGTCTGTCTCTCTCTCTGTCTGTCTCTCTGTCTGTCTCTCTCTCTCATCTCTCTCTCTGTCTCTCTCTCTCTCTCTCTCTCTCTCTCTGTCTCTCTCTCTCTGTCTGTCTCTCTCTCTCTCTCTGTCTCTCTGTCTGTCTCTCTCTCTGTCTCTCTCTGTCTCTCTCTCTCTGTCTCTGTCTCT
>OMNM01042421.1:0-19319 GCA_900302745.1 Parablennius parvicornis
CAAGTTAGGAGGGTTGGGGTGGGGGGCTTTTTAATCTGGATCTGTGTTGCAGGAGTCCGAGGGAAGGAAGAGGAGGAAGGAAATTATGTGCTGAAAGACAAGAAGACATTTCTTCTCCCTGAAGAACGAAGAGCTGGAGGAGCTGCTGAGGTCGGAGGCAGATGAACATCCAGCTGCTCTTCAGAGTGTGAAGGCAGCCAGAGGTGTGTGTGTGTGTGTGTGTGTGTTCCATTGTCCAGAGGCACGGCGACGGCAACACATGGCAGCTGGGCTGGAGAGGCCTCCGCGGTGACCTTTGAACCCCTCCTCTTCCTCACCCTTGCCTCTGCCTCTGTGTGTGTGGCTGATGAAGTCATCACAGACGTCGGCTGGGCAGGCTGGGAGGTCCTCACCCTCTCAGTTTGGTATCAAACTTATTTTACACTTCACATCCACAACAGCTCCATCTCAGATGAAGAGGGAAAGAAAACGCACATGTATGACGCTTTTATTGGAGTCAAATGAGTAGAAATACAGTTTATTAGACGTTTGAACTTTGGCAAAGTGTTCAGCTGTTCATTGTTCTTCATTCAGAGCCGTCCTCCATCCAGTCCTGGTCTTTTTCTACAGATCAGCTCATTTGCTTACAACATCCAAATTTGCTCAGGACAAAAAAACAAAAACAAAAAAACAAATAAGCGTCTGAAATACTAATGATTTATACCAGAAAGAGACAAACTCTTTTCAGTTTACAGAAATACCTTCAGTTTTCTGAAAATTTAACACATTTAAACGTGACACAAGACAGAATTCCACTGAACATCGACAGTGAACGCGTCACTTTCATTAAAGTGCACTGTGAGTGTTTTTAAATCTTAAAATAAAAACATTTCATAGTAAACAAAATAAAAGCTCCTTTATCAGAGCATGCGATGCACCGAGCTGCAGTCTGCCCTCCATGAGGATTCACAGCAGCCTCCATATGAGCTCAGTGTTTCAACCACGTTTTACCTTCACAATGACCGGCTACAACACCATCTGCTGCCCCCTGCTGCCTGGATCCTGCCACAACAGCCCCAATGAACTGTCCCGTGATCTTCATACAGCAGATCCAGCAGGTCAAACACCTGACCCAGAGGGAAGACTCAGAGGCAAGCAATTTTTTTTTTGCCTCATGGTAGGGGGCGCTCATGAGTCATAGCTATGATACTCCACAGCTGCAGAGTGAGAGACAGCGAGCGACTCCGCGCTTATGCGACGCCCACATTCATGATTCTTATTTTTGATTGGATGTATTTCCTTTCTTTCAAAATGCATTTCTTATTTACAGACATCACCACTAATCATTAAAATAATACTCAATCAACATGGCGCCTGTACTCGGCCAGCCACGCAAACAGAAGCAGCCAATCACGTCGCTCAATATTATCGTTTCATAATAAATTACTGAAAGCGTTCCTGATAAGTACGAAAATTAATCGATGAGGGTGAAAAGTGACCGAAGGATTTATTGTGTGTGTGTGTGTATGTGTGTGTGTGTGTGTGTGTGTGTGTGTGTGGTGTTTCCTCTGCTGCTAGCCTGCTCACAGGACTGCCTCCTGCAGTATGATGGTGCCATTACCATATTATTAGAAATCAATCAATACAGACTGCTGCAGTTTCTCTGAAGAAGCTGTCCCGTGCTGCCCTCACCACAGAGTCCAGGTTTGATTCCCGGGGCGGTCCTCACTGTGGACGGACTCAGCTCGTCCTCCTCTGGAACCTGGCGCTCACAGGAAGAAGTTGACTTTAGCGGCGACGGCCTTGCAGCCGGTGGTGGAGAAATACTGGCCCTGAGCAGGAGTGTAGGTCATGTCGCCCCCTACTGCCTCCACCACGTCACTGCGCTGGCAGCTGCCCCACTGGCAGAGCAGAGAGTGAACGCAGCGCTCCACGTGGCAGCGGCTCAGCGGCAGGAAGGGCACGAACACCGTCACAAGCTTCTGCTGCACAATCCTCGAATGGAAGAACCCGCCTGAGACAGAGAGACAGAGAGACAGAGAGACAGAGAGACAGAGAGACAGAGAGACAGAGAGACAGAGAGACAGAGAGACAGAGAGACAGAGAGAGGGGCTTCAGTTCCGGACCCCACCCACAATTGAACTAGTCGGTAGTATGGATCCAATCCCTGCTCTTAGCCCCGCCCCCTGTGTCTTACTGCTGCTGTCGTTGTAAACTGCCTGAGCGAGTCGGTCCTGCAGGACGGACAGTTTGATGTCCTCTCGCTCGCGTCCAGCCAGTCGGTTCTGCACGGTCACCTCCCTGATCAGCTCCTGTCCTGTGGTGCTGCAGGACGGACGCACACAGGACATCGAACCTCACTGACTGAAACAACACATGATGGTTTTTCTGACTCTGAAACCCCCCCCCAAAGACCTGAAAATGTTCTGAAGCCTTCAGGGACCCTCAGAAACATGCTGCAACACTAAAAAAAAAAAACAATTAAAAAAACTAATCTGAGACACAGCAGTGTGCAGTTTAGTTGATTCCAGGATCTTTGTGACTTTGTATCGTCAGCTTGTTCGTTAACCAGCAGACGGAAAACTGAAATCTGAGTCAAGATAGATAGATAGATAGATAGATAGATAGATAGCTATAATATCAGGATAGATATTCTCCAGCTGATTTGTACAAACTGACTTCAAGTCAGTGACTCAGATTTCAGTTTGTACCTTGAAGTCAGTTTGTACAAATCAGCTGGAGAATATCTATCCTGATATTATAGCTATCTATCTATCTATCTATCTATCTATCTATCTATCTATCTATCTATCTATCTATCTATCTATCTATCTATCTATCTATCTATCTATCTATCTATCTATCTATCTATCTATCTATCTTCAGATCTTCAATTTAACCAGTTTCAGTCATCTATGTTTTTAAAAAAAACAAAACAAAAAAAAACAATATTTGGTCTTAAAACCTTTTTCTCCCCCAAATATGAGCCTTGTAAAGGAGGAATATCTTGTCTTATATTCGGACCAATAAGGGACATAAATTACACTAAATATCAGTCAGCCTGGGATTTTATTACAATTTCAAATGACAAGTTCTGCTGGGATTCAAATAAAATACTGCAGACTTTTCGTTTAACAAACAATCAGCAAGTGTCATAACTGTGACAAACATGAGTGTTGTGGAGTATTTACTATAAATGAGGATTTACTGTCTGATCGGCGTACAGTACCTGATGAAGACGTAGATGGCCTTGCGGTAGTTGGTGCGAAACACCACGTGGGCGGGTCCGAGGAAGGGCTCGAGAACGTCGATGACGCCAGGCGGCATCTTTTCCATCTCGTCAAAAATGAAGACGGAGCGAGCGCATTCGGTCAGGTTTCCCTGCACCCAAGTCTTCAGCTCCTCCTGGAAACCAACACACACACTCCATCTTAACTCAGGGGGACCGGGGGCCCGACGCTAGCCCTCTGGCCTCACATTTGATCCTTCAGATCAGACGAAACCGGAGGAGGTGAAGACCGAGACTCACCCTGTACTGTTTGACCCGGTGGGGTGAAGGGAAGTGGAGCGTAGGAACAAACTGGTGGACGTACGGGCTGCTCATGGCCGAGCCGTACAAATGGTTCCCCAGCATCGAGCTGACCAGCGTCTTTCCCGTCCCAGAGGATCCGTGGAAGGACAGCACCAGGGGCTTGTCGGGACTCTTGTTGGCCAGGAACCGGGCCACTTCCTCCGACACGATGTCCTGAACCAGATGCTGACCAAAGACATTCTTGTAAAGGTCCCACTCCAAACCTGCCCATCGGAAAAACAGCTTCTGTTAACTGAGAAGCCCAGAAAAGAGCCAGAGAAGCAGAGTACCAGCGCGACAACACATTGTTTCCAACAAACCGAGAACACAGATTATGTTGTTTTTCTTTGTGACAATGAGAATCTTAAAACTTTGCCTTGCTTGCTTGGGAGTGGCACTTCATTGATCCTATACAGGAATCGATTCATTTCAGTACACAAACACCTCGATATCATGGCAAACACTCAATAATGCATACAAAAATACAACAAGTTCTTTTAAAAACACGATTTTAACGTCTGATGGATCTCGCGCAAACGCTGACTTCACTGTCGTGGCCTCATCGTTCCATCTACTGAGCTGGTTTTGGTCCTCAGGCCACAAGTTTAACACCTCTGGTCTATTTGTGGATACAATTTAATACTATAGGATGTTATAGTTTTCAAGAAAAAAAAATAAAGGCAGATAAGGGGAGTAATTAAAATCAGGCAGTAGAGATAACTTCTTGTCGTGAAACTATCAAACCAGGAATTAACTGAAATGTGTGAAAACTGTAAAATAACATAAAATATACATACCTCAAAACGCTAACACAATTATTAGTTATATACACGTTTGATTCACAGACTATTAGAGCGAGTTAACGGAGGAAGGAGCACTGTTTACATCTGATAGCTAACGGCTAACAGCTAACCCGCTTGGCTGCACTCACCTCTGATATTCGGCTTGAAGTCGCATTCACAGCTGTCTGATAAAGTGCAGTAAAGCTGCTGGAAAACGCCACAAACTGACCCACAAAATGATAAAAGCAACAGCACTGACAGGACGACCAACATGTTTGCTGCCTGCTGGCAGACTGAAGCCGCTCCGCTCACTTCCGGTTTGTAGTTCTTTCACCCTCACAGCTGATTTGCACAGGGCGGAAGAGGGGAGACAAAGAACTACAACTCCCACAGACAGGAGGAAGAGGCGGGACAGGAAAGAGGGAGACGGGACACTCTGAAGCCGCTCAGCAACAAATAGTGGCAACAATAAAGCACATTTTAAATCGGTTTCAGAGTTATCAATAAATATTTATTTGACAAACTTCAACTTTGAACCACACTAATCATTTAAATGTAAGAGTTAAAGTGAAAAAATATAACCAACAAATCAACATCAAACTGGATTCAAAGGGTTAAATCCTGATCATTAGTCACTGTTATTTTATTCAAGATAAAAATATATATAAAAAGGTTGCCAATATATATACATATATATTATTCTGTTACATTTCTAAAGCACTTTTTAGAAAATTGACATTTTAGTCTTGAACGAATGAAATAACACTTTCTTCCCCAGAGAGAAAGAATTAATAACAAAAAACTGTACAGCATGACACAGGAAGTGGCTTCGGGTGGCTGAAGGTTGGAAGCTTTCACATTTCATTGTTCACAAACTGTGAGAGAAACCAGTCCAGGTTGTGGAACAGCAACTGGAACAGGATAACTGAAGCAGCTCCTGTCCACCTCTGGAGGGCGTCCTGGAGCACGTTAGAGGCTCTGCTGCTTGTTCCTGACTCAGTGTTTTCTGATTGGAGGTTCCAGTTTGTAGGATAAAGCTGTCAGCACTCGCTGGAACTTGTCGTATCGCAGAGCCTGGTCGGCTTCGGCTCCTCGGCTGCCCCACAGCAGCCTCATCTGGAAGTCTGTGAGGAAGAGCTCCATCACCTCAGCCTGCTCCTGGAAACCTGCAACAACAGGAGCCCTGATCGATCAGTCCTGATCAATCAGCCCTGATCGATCAGCTCTGATCACACAGTCCTGATCAGAAAGCAATCCCGCAGGCTGGAGGACTTCTGTAGTGGCTCCCTGAAACTTTCACAATATTATTTGGTAATAAACATTTTGCTTACACATTTTAGCTTTATTGTCACACAGCACTGATTTTGTAATGTTCTAATCTCCAGGCCAAATAACAGCAAAATGAAGTAAAGCAGATAAAACAACCAGAATAGCTAGAATTGAAAAATAAAAACAGATACTATAGCTAAAACTACTAGATTTAAAAAATACAGTAAAAATGGTAAAATTAAAAATAATTTCATTTGCCAATGCAATAAAATATATCTATATTGTACCGATGACACTTTATGAATGCACCCTAAATTTTTATTCGGAGGCACAATTTTTAAGGATGTTTTTTTTCCTAATTTCAGAAAATTTCCATGTTTTGTGGCTCCAGACAAATTTTATTTGGTGAAAAAATTGCGAAAACATCTGTTTAGGTCATCAAGGTTGCAGACCCCGGGTCCAAATCCAAAACCTAAAACATCTGCTTATTTCCTATTCAGTCAGCAAAACATTTTAGAAATGTCTGGAAAGGAGGATGTTCACAACGCTGTTCTGCTTTTCTTGTTTGATATAACAGTAAATGAATTGCTTCATCTTTTTCTGTGGAGGCACCGTGAAGCTCCAACTGAAGAACATGGAAACAAACATTTATATCAAGACACAACAAACAATCTGTCAGTGTTCAGCTTCACCTGCTTTACTTTCACTGATTCCAGTGATGAAGGTCAAAGTTTGACATGTGGAGAGAAACTTAACAGATTGTTGGTTTGAACTCTGAGGAAGCACCTCCCACCTTGTAGTTTGCTCTCGGCATTGGCGCGGTAGTTGCCCCCCAGCTGAGCGATGGTCCTCGCCGCCCCCAGGTGGAACATGACCACATCCACCCCGATGTCGCCGCTGTCCCACGGCTCCGAGTCCTGGACCGCCTCGCTCTTCTCCAGCAGCGCCAGCAGGGGGACCACGTGGGGGAAGGTGGTGCTGGACAGTGGGAAGCTTTCTGCGGGACAAACGGACGGCGTGGAACCACAGTACCACCGCAGACCAGCGGGGGCGCCATAGAGCCAGGTTTGAACCAGGAGCTGAATGTGATTTAATGAGGTACTAAACGCAGTCTAACAGTGTAACCAACAACAACATGTCACATTGAAAGGACCAAACGACTTTAAAAATGGTAACAGAAGGTAATGAGTTCTGAACAGTGATTTCACAGCTTTGTAAAATACACCAAAGAACAACAAGACTGTTTTTGATTTTTATTTCAAAGTTTAACTCCTTGAGAACCCGCCGCCGCGATCGGAGAGTATTTCTATTTTAATTTTGCTAACCAGGTATTCCAGCGGTTTTCATATTTAATATATTATTCATGTTTGAAGTACAAACCCTGAAGCAATAGGTCTGTTTGTAATAATCCACCAAATAAGAATGTCACAACATATTGTCCATCTACAACTCCATGTGGCCGACTTGAGGACGTATAATCACTGAAAATCAAGTCAAAACCGGTTCTCCTTATTGGTTAAACATGTTCAGTTGGTGGTAAGTGTTTGGTGCAGGAGAGGAGGATACCTCTTCCAGCGTCTGTTCCCTTGAGAAAAGGCCGCAGTGTTTTCTCGTAGAGGATGGCGCCCTCTGTGTGCCGCTGCCGTAACGCCGTCCAGGTCTGCTCCAGGCGGGACACCTAAACACAGTTCCAGGTCAGTCCAACGCAGAGCCAGATAGAAACGCTCCGAAGAGACTCGGGCGCACACTGAAGATGATTCCAGTTTGAACTCTAAATGATCTTTTTCTTCGCTCCTTGTTCAGTGTTTAGACCTCAGATTGATTCGTCCGCGGAGGATCGAACTGTAAAGAAGCTTTAGCATCAGAGTCACGACGGTTAGAGACTTTTACCGTCACCAGTCAGTTTACCTCATTGAAGCTTTTAAATTGAAATCAGAAATACATATAAAAGAAAGAAGGCGCTCAAGCCAATGGAGGCTGTGTGGACGGGATGTGGCAGCGGTTCCAGGGGCTCACCTGCGGCAGCTCCAGCGCCCTCATCACAGCGGCGAAGCCGAACATATTGCCCATGCTGCTCTTCAGCTCGGCGGCGACCTGGATGAGTTTGTGCAGCAGACCGGCGCGCTCCTCGCTCGTCCCCGTGCAGCCCAGCACGTGCACGGCCAACATGGTGGCCATGGTTTGAAACCTGCAGGAGCAGTGTTCAGCTGGTGAGACGCCGTACAGTGTCTCTGCGGGGTTTGCATGTTCTTCCTGCGCTTGGGCCCTTTCATGAGAACAGAACTGCAACTTGCACCTTCACCAAGTCAAAGTCCACCTGAGCAGAGAGTCTCACCTGGACACACCAGAGTTCAGAACTTGCTTCTCCACAGCTCCTCTCACAGTGTTTTCCCACCAGTTCCCACTCACCCTACTCAACTGGACTCGATTTGCCTTTGATGCTTTTCCACTACGTGTTAGTCCCTAGTACCGGGTACTTTCCTGTTACCAGGTACTTTCCTGGTTCCTCCTCCCAGCGAGCTGAGGCCAGTACACAACATGACGTCAGCAGACGCGTCGATCGTAATCCTGCAGGATTACTATTGCAACAACACATCATCAGTAGGGTAAAACTAACCTGTCTCAGGACGGTGTAAACCCAGCTCACGTTCCCCATTAAGTAACTTCTGGTGGCAGAAGTCACCAGTTAACAGGGTCACCAGTGAAACCGAAACACCAGACAGTGAAGCACGATCGCAACAATCCACATTTCGCAATATCCTAAATCAATATATACTGTTTAATTTATTATATGAGCTGATATCCAATGCACATTCGCTCCACATCATATCAGGGGTCATTACTTGTGCACAGTGACTCCGCCCACCCCGTGGTGGTACTATGTTGTAACAGAGTACGACGAGTCGAGTCAAGTAGGCAGTCGTAGGTATTTGAGTTGGTACTTGTGGAAAAGCGCCAACAGTGACTCCATGAATCCTTCAGACAATCACGCATGAATACTTAAAAACAAAAAGACTCAGAGAAAAATAAAAGTTTCATTTTACTCAGAAAAAAAACTTTCATTTCCTTACTTAAGCATTTTGTCTGCAGTGTATCTATTTTTAAAGAGTTCTGCTTTTTATTGACCTTCTGTCTTTCACACTTGTTTTTAAGGGCTCCAGCAGGCTCACATACACACCAACAGTACATATATTTACAACCACACATAACTTTTGTAAGGTTTAAAAGCGCAGCTGAAAACTAATGAACTTTGGTTGGAGGAACAAATGGAGTTGGAGGTTGCAGACCCCGGAACTGGACTCCGGCTCATGTTTCAAGTGAAAACACATTGTTTTGGTTTCAGAAAAGTTTCACGTTTACACTGTGATGTTCTGAAACGCTGAAAACATTGTACTTATCACACCCGGCCACGAGTTGGCCCAGTTTGTTGTTTTTGTAATGAAGCCACACAAAGAAATAGGCACGTGAATGAAGACACGTCAGAAGATTGATGGAGCAGGATTTACTCTGGTTATCGCTTCTTATTATCATGTCAACACACATTATTATATTATATATATATATATCATGTTGGAGCAACACTAACCTCTCCAGAAGATCCAACCTCAACTGTTGACCGTGCGGCAACGTGAGCAACTCCAGCCCAGAGGAGACTCCCATCATCCTTTGCACCTCCGGAGTCACCTGGAGGATTCTGGCCACCTGGGAACCGCAGACATTGATTACTGGAGGACTTGACAAACATTCCTCCTGCAGAGGGCGCTGTTTAGCCAGAGGCGGAGCTGGACAGAGTACCGTGCAGTCAGCCTTGGTGATGTGTTTGGCCGCGGTGCGGGGGTCCAGGTCCGCCAGCACCTCCTTTACCCTCCGGAGGATGCCCACCTCCAAAGGCTTGTTGTCCTGGGGCATCAGCGCCGACGTGTAGCTGCTGGGTTTGAAACAAGACAGCGTCTCCATCACCGGCGAGAAGTACATGTCTCTATCCTCCGTCCTCAGCGGGTGGACACCTTCCTCTGCCTGCAGCCGGTCCACATAGGTCTGAGGACCAGGACAGAGCTCGGTGTAGCAGTGGTCCGAGGACGGCCTGACCAGGCTGGAGTTCAGGGAGGAGCCCCCACTGGATGGTGGAGCTGCAGGAGAGAGAGGAAGGAGGCCGTTCAAGGATTGTGAAAGAGTGAGCCTCCTTCACTGTCAGTAAATACGTCAATAAATCAACAACAAAGCAGCTTTTAAGTCCCCACTGAACCAATTACAGAGAGCTACACCACAGGAACACCTTCATGCTCTAAAACTAATGCTTCACTGGACGTTTGGTCAACTTCCTCAAAAGTGCTGAAATTATTTAGTAAGAAAAAAAAAATTGTGACATTTCCTTGAACAAGAAGCTGCAGGATTCGACTGGGACCTTTTCACATACTAATACACACTCACATCCTATCATTACATGTTGAGTCATTCTGATATAACTTTAGTATCATCAGTCTCTAATATAAAACCTCCACATGATCACGTCATAAAATCAGTGTTATAACTCCAGTACTGATAAAAGCACCAGGTTACAGCTTGTAGCTACTTATCTCAAAATAAGTAATAAGTTACTTTGGGAAGTCGATGAGTTAAATGTGTCTCTTGTCTCAATTATGATGTTAATACTAATGATCACATCACTGGATTACTGTATGTGAGCTGTGGGGCAGTTTAATGACTGATAATGATATTAAGGATGATGATGATGATGATGATGATGATGATGATGATGATGATGATGATGATAATGATGATGATATTAATAATTTGCCAGCACAGAGGTGAGCAGCATCGGGGGTATCGGAGGTTGATGGACCCATCATAAGGCAGCAGATAAAACTTCCCCTGTACATTATAGAAAGTTGATCTCAGCAACACGTCGGTGAGCAGGCATTTCTGGGAGGGAAGACTGGATCATTGTGTTGTTTTGATCGGTTTTAGTTTCCTGATGTTTGGCATCAGTACTGCTGCAGGTGGGACGCTGTTAGAGTTCCTGCTGGTTCAGTCAGAAGACTGAGAGCGGAGGGTCCCTGGACTTTTGCGCCACAGCCAGAGATCAGGTAAAGTTCAACGTTCAGCGCAGTGATCCGGCCCCTCCTTACGTAAGCTGTTCTTGCTGCTGGGAGCACATGTTGTGAGGCTCAGAGCTGAAGACCCTCCGATCTGACCAGCAGGACCATCGTCTCCTCGGGACTGAAGCTGGAACCTCCTCAGCGGGTTGATCTTTCAACTCTGACGCTTTCAGTAAGTGTTGAGCTTCAAATGTTGTCTGAATAGAAGTGTCGGTGGATAGAAGACGAGACACTCGGTGGACGGAATTGTTTTGCACTTCAAGTCTCATGATAATGTGCACGCGTGGAAAGAGTTGAAACTTGAGTGGATCCAGATGAGCAGACACATTCCAGATGTTTCCCATTGAGATTAAGACTGAATGTGTACTTGTTTACTGTTGTTCATCTTTGGAAACTGGAACATTCCATCTTGTCTGCTAACAGCAGTGTGTATGATCTTTAAAGTCCTCAGTAAGTTGGAATTATTTCAAAATAATTCACTGATGTTGAGGAGTTTTATTGACGGGAACACAGAACACGTAAAACTTTTAGAACGTGACATTTATTGCCAACGTGCTTCACTACAAAGCCGTGAAAACTGAGACGGAACGTCTCACAAACAGCTTTTGTCAAACTTGTGGGATTTATTAGGACTAATTCTCACGTTGTGTAACCGGAGAGCTGGCTGTGAGCTTGGAGTTACGTAAGTCTGACAGCCTTTGGAGGATATAGTCCTTTTTTTTTTTTTTTGCGGCTTGTTTTTATTGTGATTTGAGCAAGTTTTACAAAATACACGTCCATTAACACACTTCAACAATAACATCATCTGCACGTCTTCCAGCTGTCCCAAAGAATATGTCATTTGTTGAATTCAGAAGACTTCCAACACTATCTTCCGCCACATGTTGGATGTTGACAGCTCCAGTTTTCGCCACTTAATTGTGATAGATTTGAACGCTGCTAGTCAGAATTTGTAAAAGACATTTCTGAGTTCTATTATTTATACCGGTGGGTATAAACCCAAGTAGTTCAGCCACTTTTGGATCTTTTGCGGCATTTTGTTGAAATCTTGCTCTTAATGCCTCAAAGATATTCTCCCAAAATGTTTGTAATTCAGATCAGGTTTAAAAAAAAAAAAAATAGATCAATAATTTTTTTTATAATTTCATAATGCAACACCACAAAGTGAACACATACAGAAAATATCAAGACAAAACAAAACAGCAGTACGACGGGAGGGAAGCTACGTTTGCTGATGCGTGTGAACACTTGGAACGCCGCCGCTGCATCAGACTGTTGAAGTGGAAATCAAACTTCTCTCCCCATCTAAACCCTCACCTGTGGTCATGAATTCTTCATGATGTAATGGCGACCCCAGACACACTAAGTGTTGCAGCATCACGACAGAGTCACAGTGCATGACTTTTGGACTTTGAAAGCTCGTGAAAGGGCTGAGCTCAGTTTCATTGGAGCTGTTTGCTTTTCAGTCAATGTCTGAGAGGACCACTCAGAAAACAGCTCTTTGAAACTTCACAGCCATGCGCTTGACTTTAAAACCGTAGTTTACAGTTTTTTTTTTCAGAAGTTCACTGAGACGGACCCAACATCTTTTTGTGTTTTCAGAATCTACTGCCCAGATGTACCGCCCGACCTTGTTGACGGCTGCCGTGTTGCTCTGCTCTTGGCTGCTGGTGGATGGAGGGAAAGTTTTGGTGGTCCCAGTGGACGGGAGCCACTGGGTCAACATGAAGGTCATCGTGGAGGAGCTTCACTCCAGAGGCCACGAGGTCACAGTGTTGAGGCCGTTGGACACCTGGTACGTCAAGGTCGACTCTCCTCACTACAAGTGCATCACCCTCAACTCTTCGTTCGGGTTCGATGAAAAACATTTTGGAGCTTATGTCACGAAAACACTGGACCTGCGACGGCAAGGGGCTTCGCTTTGGACTCGTTTGTCTCTGGAGTACGACCTGGTGGACCAGTTCTACCAGATGAACAAGCAGGTGATGAAGGTGATGGGAGAAGTGTTCGACGACGACCAGCTGATGCAGAGTCTGCACGATGCCAAATATGAGTTGGTCCTCACAGACCCTGCGATTGGTGCAGGGGTGCTTCTGGCTCACCGGATGGGTCTTCCTCTTGTCCTGAATGTGCGATGGACGATTCAGGGGGAGGGGCATCAGGCCATCGCACCTTCACCGCTTTCATACGTGCCAATAGCGGGATCCCTACTGACCGATAAGATGACGTTTCTCCAGCGGATACAGAACCTCTTTTTCTATTTGTTCACATGGCTTCAGATTCTGTACGTCACCGAACCAAATTACAAACCTTTTGTGCGCCGGTACTTTGGCAGCGACATCCACTACATGGAGCTGTTCCAGGCCGCCGACATCTGGCTGATGAGAAACGATTTCACCTTTGAGTTTCCTCGACCAACGATGCCAAACGTGGTCTACATGTCGGGATTCCAGTGCAAACCCGCCAAACCTCTGCCCAAAGAGCTGGAGGACTTCGTGCAGAGCTCCGGCGAACACGGCGTCATTGTGATGACACTCGGCACCTTGGTGGAAAAACTTCCCCAGGACATCACGGAGGACATTGCTGCAGCCTTCGCTCAACTCCCTCAGAAAGTCATCTGGAGACACAAAGGCAAGAAACCCTCCACCCTGGGCAACAACACCTTGCTCCTGGACTGGTTACCACAAAATGACCTGCTGGGTCACCCCAAGACCCGGTTGTTCGTGGCCCACGGAGGAACCAATGGGATGCAGGAGGCCATCTACCATGGAGTCCCACTGGTCGGTCTGCCCCTTCTTTTTGACCAACCCGACAACTTCTTCAGGATGGAAGCTCGAGGCGTGGCCAAAGTCCTGGACTTTGGAACCGTGAACCAGGAGATCTTCCTGGAGGCAGTGAAGGAGGTCTTGTACAACCCGTCCTACAGCCAGAAGATGAAGGAGCTGTCCAGCCTGCACAGGGACCAGCCCATCAAACCTCTGGAGCGGGCCATGTTCTGGATCGAGTTCGTCATGAGGCACAAAGGAGCGGCTCACCTACGGACAGAGTCCTACAAAATGTCACCCATCCAGTACTACTCCATCGACGTGGTGGGATTTCTGCTGCTGGTTTTGTTGCTCGCGTTCACAGTTTTTATCTACACGGTGAAGTTTTTCTGGAGGAAGGTTTGTTCCAGGGGCAAAGTCAAAAGTGAATGAAAGTCTCTTCTTAATGTCACACCACTGCTTTGCTCTGCACCGAAACTCCCGCCAGTCAGGAAGGAGTTGAAGCTGCCGTCCAGCTTCTGTAAGATTATTTCAGTTTTTATTTTCTAATCTATTACATTTTAGTGTGATGTGATGACGTAGTCTGTACCGGTCTACAATATGAAGAATTAACTCATGTAAATTACAGATTTATTTGATGTTACGTGTTGTTTGTATGTTTCACAAACTTGTGATGTTCCCAGTGATTTAATAATAAACATGAGTTAAATATATCAAAAACTGCCTCGAAACACTTACTGACTGAAGTAAAATGGATTGAAACATTTCAAGAAAGTTCAGGAAATTTTGTGGTCAGAGGAATTATTCACTATCATGTGCACTCATTATATCACTTTGAAATTGAAATACAAAGTGTGTGTGTGTGTGTGTGTGTGTGTGTGTGTGTGTGTGTGTGTGTGTGTTGGACTCACTGTGTCTGTCCAGGGGGCTTAGCAGGGTCTCCTGGCTCCGCTCCACTTCTGCCCCCTGGTGGCAAGAAGAGGAAGGACTGCAGAGACACAGAGGGCAGAAGTCATGAGGAAAGTGTTGGTTAGTGTATCACACTTTCACCAAGAGAAAGAAAGAAAGAAAGAAAGAAAGAAAGAAAGAAAGAAAGAAAGAAAGAAAGAAAGAAAGAAAGAAAGAAAGAAAGAAAGAAAGAAAGAAAGAAAGAAAGAAAGAATGAAAGAAAGAAAGAGTTTTGGGTGTCTTAGCGTCTATTGAAGTTGTGTTTTCTTTCTTTCTCAGTTAATTGAATCTACAAAGCAACAGGGTCACTAGGTAACAAACAGATAAAGATGAATTTGGCTGAAATAATAAAAATGAAAACATGGGAGATGATCTGTCAAAAAGTCAAAGGTGTGAAGAAATCTCTTCATAAAGTCCAGAAATAACTACGTAGGGATGCACCGATACTGATACCAGTGCTATCAGGAGCGATACTGCAGTGAGTACTCGTACTCTTAAGAAGATCCCCGAAACGACACAACCTGGCGAGTACTGCTGAAGTATCAACATGAGAAAGATAGTTGGGACAACACCAGCAACTTAACCACCGAGCAGCGCAACATGCCACATGCTACATGCTATAGAGTTTCAGGGCCCACACGCTCGTGATGCTACATGCTAAACATGAACAAAGTCTGGCTTATGCACTCATTATAAGGGAACTGGAGAGTGTGGCGGCACATCGTTTGCGTATGGAGCATGACTGAGGCTTAATGGCGTTTAATAAATATGCATATTAGTAGTTGGCTCAGCAAGTAGCTGAAGATTAGTACTCAGCCTTTCAAAAAGCGGAACTGGTGCAACTGTAAAGTTGCGAGGAGGAAATGTCTCTCAGTTATTAAAAGAGTTTTGTAATGTTGTGCATTGATCTATTAGCAGAAGCTTCTTGTAGTTGTACACGTGCAGCAAACACACTTGATGGATGGTCTGGAAACAACTAGTCGGACTGAGCTGTATGGAAACAGTGAGGTTAACACTGTAGCACATCTTTGACTGAAGCCACACCTGTGAGGAACACTCACCTGCTGGGCTGCGTCCTGAAGGCTGTTTCCAGGTAGCTGAGCGGAAAAGTCCGGTTCACAGGCCGGAGCAGCTGAGCTCCGCCGCTGTGCATCAGAGCCGCACGGCCGCCCACGTAGAAGAGAACCAGGGCCGGTAAGGAGCTGAAGGCCTCTTCCTCCAGGCTGTACTGCACATGGGACGTCTGAGTGGACGGGACCGACGTCCTCCTGACGGGCAGGTGGAGGCTCTTCTGCTCCCAGCAGCTGCTCAAGACCAAGTGGCCCGGGCCGCTCTGGGAGTCTCTGACCAGGAAATCCCCCTGGTTGAGCAGCAGGCTCTCTGACACCTGAACACATCACCACAAGAACCGGGTTACTGCTGATAAACGTGACGGGTTAACCTGCTGCTCCAGCTCTGACCCTGGAGAGCAGGTCAAAGATCCCCCAGTCAGCACCACTGGACAAAGGAAAGTCTCCTGGAGTTGTGTTTGTCTGAGAAAACTAAGGTAACACATGTATTTAAATCAACTTCAGTCGGCAGGTTGATCTGATGTTCCTCCATTGTCATGACTTCAATATGATTTGTTATTTTTTCTATTAGTGTGTGAGGCCAGTTCTACTTCAGACTGATCCAGGTTATCTTATCAAACAGGTACATGAACTGAGAAAACTCTAGAGTTTATAAAAACACGTCACAGGTGTACTGGATAATTAATATCTAACACTGTGACGCCCTCATCAAACTGTTTGCTCCTTATTGAAATCTTCTGTTTGACCGTCACAAGCTGGCGGTCGCCGTAGAATTGTGAGATAGAATAGAATAGAATAGAATAGAATAGAATAGAATAGAATAGAATAGAATAGAATAGAATAGAATAGAATAGAATAGAATAGCATAGCATAGAATAGAATAGAATAGAATAGAAATAGTTTGTTAATTTTGAGAAGGAAATTCTTGTAATAGCTCCACACAGAAAAAACAAAAAAACACAATAAACAGAAGTTACAATATCAATAGAGCAGAGTAAAGTTAAATAAATAAAGTTAAAAGTTCATATTTACAGGGCTAAGTAGAAAAACACAATAAAAACACTTTTTACAAGAAATTCACGAAATGAACGACTCCTTACTTTTCAGACTTCAGCTGAAGCTATATAAATATGTAAATATATCTTTATTAATTCTGGGCTTTAAACTCGTCGGATTACAAACTGACATCAACATTTAAAATGTGTGTGTGTGTGTGTGCGTGTGTGTGTGTGTGTGTGTGTGCGTGTGCATGCCGACCTCCCTGGGGATGGGTCCATGGTACCAGGCATGGCTCCTCCAGTCGCACTCGCTCAGCTTCAGCTCCTCCTCCAGCTGCTTCCTCAACGTCTCCGTCGGCGGCTGCAGCCACCACCTCTCCTTGGAGAACTGGAAATCCATCACGGACGCACAAACGCAGAAAAACAACAGTCTGTCAGCATCTTTTCAAATCTTTACCACTTTATAAAACCATCACACTCGCAAACGACTTGCTCGGGGTGCGAACACTGAGAACGCCGAGACTTCAGTCGTTCCCACAGTGGCATCGGAGACTCCTGACTCGTCGTCATGGCAACGTGTTTGTGAGCAGCCCATCACTCACAGCTCGTAATTCACAGTGCGGGGAGCCACAGGAGGGGTGGATGGCCTTCACAGTGTGTGTGTGTGTGTGTGTGTGTGTAAACCATTCTACTTGTACATGTTTTGTGTTGGCTCCGGTTGAAGAAAGTAGCGTTACCATCAATAGATGCATTGTTTCTATGTCAGGTTTAAAAATATTCATCATGTGACTGATTCTAATGTAAACAAACGAAATGGGCTGCACAAGTAATAAGATTAAAGAAACAGGGTTGTTGGCCTTGTTATAGAGCCCCCCCATGAGCCTCCTTTTGGAATAATTGTTGTTATTGTACAATGTATAAAGACTTATGTTTTCTGAAATTAGAAAAAAAACAAATACTGTCATTAATATGTGAAAACAACATGACAAAAGAAATCCCATGAAAACTGTAATAGATTAGACTTCTCGTTCAATAATTGATAAAAACTCTGACTAGTTCCATGTTATTATGGGAAGAATGAAGCAGAAATCTTTTTTCAAAACCGTATTTTCAGACATGTGGAATTACTTCCAGAACTTTTTATCAATAAAGTTATAAAATGAGATTTTGCACGTCAGATGGAGTGTGGGTTAGCCAGTACAGGGCCGAGAGGGGTCAGAGGGCAGCGACAGAGTTACAGCTGGATAGTGAGCTGCCTTCAAAATGATGGTTAACCATGTGAAAGTGATGTTAATCAAGACAAGATTATTGATTTCAAATACAAAAAAAACCCATCTTTTTGGATTGACATTTGGGGTAAATGGTGCAGGAAGGCTGCAGGAAATGAACGGAGGTCAAAGCAATGTCCCCGTAGAGCAGATCTGATCTGTTTCTGACAATCAAAGCATCTCAGTCAATAAAAGGATGAGTTAATGGCTTGTTACAGCATCCGACACTAAAAGAGTTTTTATCTGCATCAACACAACTCAAGACAAAGGGAGAAAACGGATCAATAAAATGTGTGAGCAGCTTACTTTGACGTATTCTCCACCACGATCGGGTCCGTCCTGACGGCTGAGAAACAAAGACGAGGTGATTCGGTTAAATACTAAACTCACCGACAGTTCCAAGTTCTTCTGACGAGTCACGACAATACCAACAATATCAGGGATTCACCGATACCAGTATCGGGTCTCGTACCGCGCTAAAGGAATCTAGGAATCTAGGAAATATAAAAGTTCCTCTACCAGAATCCAAATTGAAAAATTAAAATTTTTAAGACCCAGTTTTAGTTGTTGATGTCTGTCTCTAATACATTGTTAATACTTTTCTGAAAGTGATTTGTCATGACACTCAGACAAAAAGTGTATTTTCAGCATTAGATTTCAGTGAAACGTCCTCTGCTGTGTCGACAAGGACACGCTCGTAGAAACTCCCGAACTATCCCGAAGTGTTGTGGACAACATTCACTTTGTTCACTCGATCTCGATTCGCACTGGAAAAACCATCAACGAGCCGTTTCACCACATTTCAGACTATTCTCATGGCTTAAAGACTTTATCTGAGAACTTCTTGATTTTTTTCGGGCCGAATCGGTCAGAATTTGCTTGAGCTGCCGCAACGCCATCTTTGATATCTCAGAAACTCTAACGCAAATTTCCGAAGTCAGTTAGCAAAACATGCCCACAGTCTGATGGCTATGAACTCCAATTTGTTTGTAAACAAATCGACTTTGGCGTGATGGATTTAGGAATCTTCAGGTTGTAAATTTGTGGAAGTGAGTGGTGATGGTCTTGTTTTGGTGTGTTGCTTTATTCTCTGGGCAGAAGTGAGACCTTTTATGGGAAAGTATATTTTAAAGATTTTTTCTGGTAAAGTAACTAAACAGTAAATGTAATCCACAACATTCTTGAATTGAATAAACTATTTAACCAAATAAAAAGGAGCAAAAAGTTTTCAAGTCAACCTGACCTTTGATGGAAATACTTTTCTCATTGCATATTGTTTGACTTTCTTTGGTAATATAACTCCCGGGTTTTGAAATCCAGTATTGATGATTTCTGCATGCAGTTGAAGTGATTATAGAATGAAGGTACCTGCTGGAGTCGTCCTGGGTCTGGGTCTGGTGCTGGTCCTGGTTCTGAGGGTCCCTGGCCTCAGACTCAGTGCTGTCCAGTTGGCCGGTGGCTCTGTCAGCGATGGGGTCCATCGGCACGTACACATCCTGCACTGAAGCAGCAGGAGGATGAGCCATGTTCAGAGTTCGAGCAGCCCGCGGGCTCCTGGCGGCCTGCTGCT
>OMNM01042427.1:2896-16246 GCA_900302745.1 Parablennius parvicornis
TTTGTGTTTTTCATTACTCTGTAAGGGCTTTTTTGTAGTCCTGGTCTATTCTTTTCTTGCTTTATTCCCTACTTTCCACGGTCCGTCACGGCTAATAACTATTATATGTTTGTTGCACTAATGATCTCATAACTTGATGTTTATTTAATGGTGTGAAGTGCAAATGCTGTCAGTTTCAGTAAATGCTACATGAAATGACAAGCACAGAAATAAAAGTTCAGATATGAAAGCAATTTAAATGATTTCAGTGGTGGTCCTCAGGGGAGGTTTCCACTGACCATTTGATCATGAAGATTTTGCCCTGAAAAAAAAAAAAAAAAAAAGATCTTTGTGTTGTCATATAAGCAGTGCTTTGGATGAAAGTGTCTACATGGTACAACAAAGTTTTCAGCTAATATTGACGGGTAGGCATACTCACAAATCAGTTTGTACATGTATCAGAAAGGCAGTCCTAGTTTTGCTTGTCTACATCAGGTAAACAAATACAGAAGGATACTTGATGCCTAAAAATGTCTCCTTCTGCACCTGTCTCACTGCCGAGGGCTGGGTTTCTGTCAATCATGCCTGCTCACTGCTGACAGAAAGAGGAAAACATGCCTCAATATATGATTTGCTGCTGAGCAGCATGTTTTTTTTTCACCTCTCTACTATTTCTATGTTTTACCCTTTATAAAATGAGAAACTTGAAGCTGTAGCTGCTTGACCAGTCTGTTCTAGAGTCCACAGCAAATTAGACCTACAGCAGTGTGAAGCTGGTGAACTGATTATGTCAAATCTATGCCTGAAACTTAGTTACAGAGGATTTTTTCTTCCCACCATGGACTGTTTTACTGCAGTGAACACTAATAAAATAGTAAGTGCTATGATTTCAGTCCCATTTGTTTTTGTACTTGGCACAGGTTGTGTTTTTTTTTTTTTTTTTGTGCTCACCCTATGAGTGAGAGCATGGCCTATTTGTATTAAGTTTGAATCCATTTTAAGGCCTCTATAATAACATAAAACATTTGGTGGACTGAATAGCTGTGATAGACTTTGAAATATGCCTGTTCATTGTGCTTCAGGGGCGTCTACTAAGCAAGTAGCCTCATGATGTCCCATCTTATATCACACTTTTTACCACATGCGGGTGTTGTACATCACTCTGGCATGTTGGTCTCTGTCCAGCAACAGTGGAAGAGGTGGTAGCTGTAAATACAAGCAGACAAAACAGGAAACATACCAATGGCTGAATTATAGAGCCACTGCTAACTAAAACCACGCTGCAAAATAATGATTACAATGAGAAAATGTCCACCACAGGTCAGCTTGTTTCCAACTTCCTCTTGTGGTGAAATCTTCATTGTATCTTTCTACTTTGGTTTTACTCCTCTGCTGTGATTTAGTGTGCCAATGACAACAAAGTGACACTTTTAGTGGGTAAATAATAGAAAAACAAGACAACAATAATACATCAGCCCCTTCAGAGTATGTTGTTTTCTTTTGCTCCTCAGCATGTTACTGGATTGAAGATCCAAATGCTCCTTCAGTGTGGTTTATTTGTGAATCTTTGGCTGCTGCCCTTGAGATCCTACTGTGCAGAACTTGGTTTGATAATTGGAAACCTCCAGTGGAGTGGGTCCAGGTCTATTTTCAAAGATGATATTGAAGTATGATCACAAAATGGATCAGAATGAAGTGTTTATTTACTCCTGCAGATCGTGGTTTTCCTGTCCTTAGCGGAGATTCCTTTGGATGCTTTGTTCATTTCACCATTTGTTCAACCACAACTAATCCCAGAAATAACATAGATCATGACATCATGAATGGACATTTAATTCCACTTTAAAGGCAGGTTTGAAACAAAAATTCCAAGACATATAGACATGTTACATACAGAAATAATTGATATTTATAAAATTAGGTGCATAAAAAGTCATGGTTTTTGCCTAAAACAACAGTTTATGTTGTCACATTACTTCTATTTAAAGGCATATTACTGCAAAAACTATTATTACAATAATCCCACAAATTGTCCAAGCCAACATGTCAATGCAAAGGTAAGTCAACTGCAGTGCAGTCTTTAGTTATAATCAGAACAATTATGGTCCTGGTTAAATCTAAAATGGTCCAAATTTTCTCTCACAGCTGTATTGCCTTAAAGCCCTATGCTAGCGATAATAACAGCCCGATTTGTTTCTCAAAATGGCTAAAAAGCTGTTCTCCACTGTGTTGTAAAGTAAGAAAGCATGAGCTTTCACATGTTTTTTCAGATAAGGAACACAAGAGAAGTGCTGCCTTTATGCTCCTAAATATTACACGAATACAAACCCCCCCCACCCACCAAAAAACAAAACACTTAGTGAACAGCAATGCCTCCTTAAGCATTCTTAGTGACAATTTCCTAACGTAGACCTTCTCTACAGAGACCAAAACTACAATCACCGCTGTTCGAGAATAAACTACACTGGCCGCGTACTTGGCAATAAAAGCCTCCGTCACCCATCGCAGCAGTGCAGCTCTTTAATGTCTTTTTAATAGCTTTTGGATAACAGCAGAGTTCTGTGGCACAGAAGCTGTACTAAGATGTGGTTGCACAGGCTGTACTTGTTAGTAGGATAAATTCATTGTTGGCTTGGCTTCTTTGGGGGATTTGTCAGTAATAACAAAAAGACCAAACAATGCAGCTTATATCCCTTTTCCGCGTAATCGTACAATGGCGAACAAACCCGACCAAATGTTACTGTCACTTTTTGAAAGCAACCCCCGCTAACTGAGAAATAATGACATCTTATTCAAGCAGTGGGAGCTGTCAGGCCTAAGGGTGTGTGACAAAGGCAAGATGGAGGCCACAGCGATCAATACTTCACTCTGTATGAAGCAATAGGCATTAAATACTCCTCTTTCTGCTCCCTAAGGAAAAGAGCAAACATATCAATCAAAACCCAATCATCCATACGCACTCCACTCACACAAGCCCTCAAGGCTATGCACCAGCTGTCCCACGACAGGGCAACATATTTTAGGAGTCTTAATTCCATTATTATTCTAATTATTTTGAATTAAAGTACGCATGCTCTGTAGCTGAATGCTTGAATGACTCCAGTAAAGGTAAAAGTCTTCTGAAGGGAGTGCATTATGGATTCAGCTGGGAGGAGTTTGGCCTCCCTCTGTGGGCGAGTTTATGAGAAGAGATCTTGCAAATGACTGTTGACAGGGCAGGGGGCATTCATCAAGGAAACAAGCCACATGAGCACCGAGACCAGAGTTAGGGCTGGAATGAATCTCATAGAAACAAATCTAATCCAAGCGCTGCCAGAGAACCCATTTATAACGTTAAGATCACAACATGAATCCACAGAGAGGAGTTCAAGGGGGAGGAAAAAAGAGAGGCCAAGAGAGAGAGGAGAGGTAGAAGGAGGCAGAGGGATGCCAATTGAATAAATGCATGTATAAACTCTGTAGTTTGGAGAAAAAAAAACAGTGCATGATTCTGCGGCCCTCATTGTAAAGCAACGAGGGGAAGGGCTTTTGAAAAGGAGTCATTTCAGTATTAAAGGTTCTCTGTCAGTGAAGCTCCAAATTCCTAGTGGTTTTAGCTCATTTACAAATCACAGTCTCCCATTCTCTGCACCACCTTGTCTGTCCACAGCAACACCTCTCGAGGTAGGTTGGTTCATATCGAGGAGCAGCAGCCCAGTCCGTCATCCACAGAAGGCTGGTCCCTGGCAGTCCAGTCTGTCAGCTCAAAGTTAGAAAAAAGAATAAGAGTTGTATTTTTTTTTTTTCTTTGAAGAAATGTCGTGATGGATTCATTTTGAAAAGGAAAAAATTGTCTACAAACCACAGAGGTGCAATATACTGTATCTCCATGTGACTTTGTCAACCTTGGGTTTGTATTGTAGAATTCAGCGTTGATTTGAAGGTTGTGACACAGAGTTGGCCTTTTCAATATATACATATTGAAGCAGCTTTTTATTGCTCATCCAGCTCTGTAAGTACTTTATTCAGTTTGACACAATGGCAGGTAATGAAAGGACAGCTTATTCTCTTGTAAAGGAAAAATACTGGCCATCAGTATTTCTACTTGACCATGTTATGCTTCCATATTTCAAAGTGTATGAATGAATGAATGAATAAATAAATAAATCAATGACAGAGGTTAAAATAAGGACTGAACATGACCTCTAGTTGTCATTTTGAGAAGTATGTCACACACCTGCCAGGAATAACTGTTAAATCGGAATATATGGACAATGTTGTTTAATTGATCCTTCATATTTTGTACAAATGTTATTTCTAACAACCATAGAGGTTATGACACACAAAATGGAGAAACCTGGATCAGCCATAAATGTACATTCATTAGCACTGCCTTGCTTCTGAATTTGTATCCCAAACAATGCTCCAAATAAATATGTATTATGTATAATCTCAATCATCTCAATTCATCATGTACGAAACAGTCACTCCGATAAAATGCATTTCTTGAATGTTTTCCTTGCATTAGCACAGCTTATCTACAGACCTCCTGACTCCCTACAGAGTCCAAAGACCTACTTGATTGATTAGTGACTACTTAACAATGCAATGGCGAGGTGCTTTTCATATATGTGAATGTGTTTTTAGGCTGGGCCCGATTTCAATGGTTTAAATCGTTTGATTAACGACACACAAACTACCAACTAAATGCTGTCATGGTTAAAAGTTGTTGTGCTAATTCTCTTAAATATTCACAGATGTATTTCAAGCCTGACTTCAACTAAACCCATCAGATTGCCTTCTCTCACTTTCTTCAGGAACTTGCATGCACTCACACCTTGGCACTTCAAAGTTTTTTTTTTCTCTCTCCTATGTCAGACATGATTGCGTGCGTGGGAGTTGTTTTCTCTTCGTCCTACATTTTAATGTATATTAATACATTACTGTGTTTAGTAAAGGTTCATCTGTGTGACAGCTCACCTGTCTATGATGAGAGAAAACTTTATAAGTCATGACATTGACGCTGTCTTGTGCACTGACCCATTTTGGAGATTAACATAGAAATCTAGCCCATATAATTAATATACTTAAAGGAAGTAATTAAATAAACTCTTACAGTTCTGAGCCATCTGTCATCCCTGAACAAGAAACCATTCGGCCATCGACTTAAGAGTTTAGTTGATTAATAGCTCAATATATTCTCCTTGCTTAAAGTTATCAATGCACTAGAAATGCATCTATTAAGACTTTTTGGCACGGAGGTATAGTTTATAATGAAGCAGACAAACAAAAGACGACTCCATCAGTCGAAAGAGACACTTGCACTGCAATGTGTGTGACTTTGTTACAGGCAGAAGAATGACCTAAAACGGCCAATGGTAGCTGGAATATGTCAGGTCTCCTGGTAAAGTCTGCGACTCTTACCTGGGGCCTGTACTTCGACTTGTGATAAACACACCCAGGATATCCGTGCTAGTTCAATGCAGGGTTTTCCCACTGAGATCAGTGCACGTGCACATGAAAGGAGCGGAGTTTGCAGCGTCTGACCAATCACACAAGGAGAAACTCTACAGAACAGTTTACTTTACCATAAAGGCTCAATTATTCTCTGAAAATACGAAGAATTAAAACAAGCCCCCCAGGCTAAAAGCAACACAAAGACAGAAAATTCCAGACTTGTTTCACAACTTCATGAGATTATGTGACATTAATTCATCGGGCAGTATAAACAGACAGGCATGACAATGTGATCACTCAATTTCACTTTATTACGGCAGAAACATGTTGGACAGACCTTCCTCTCTTCTTTTCGCTTATATTTTCCATCAAGTTATTTTGAGGCTCAGTTTCCCTAGTGTGAGAATGTTCTGTGTTGAAATTATTATTCCTCAGTGACAGCACTTGCAGTTGCGCGCCCTATGAATGAATGCTTCTGCAGTTCAGCCAGATATGACCATTAACATTATTATTACAGATCAACCCTCGTGGGGTTAAACAGACTTGGGAACAAGTTAAGAACAAGAACAAAAACATCCTTCAGTGACCAGATTTTATTTTGTTATCATCAAAAAAATTGCTCTAAAACTCCTCTCAATTGTGAATCCATGTACCAATGACCATCTTTTAAGAATAGACTTTTTTTTCCAAGAGATCTGATCGGTCAGGGGGCGGAGCTTGTAAACTCAATGGGATCTTATACAGAATATTCCCTGGTTGAACATTCAGAGTAAGTTGCTGGGGTGATTTATCCTGGAATGAGGTGAACCTGTGTTGAAGTATGGAAAATCCAGGGTTTATCCCTGAAGTTACTACCTCCATATGAGAAAAAAACTTTGAGCCGTAGTACAGGCCTCTGGTGTCACTTCCTGTTTTGTTTTGACTCACCAGTCTTGCCTGCATCTCTGTGGTTTAATCCTTCCTGTTGGCCTGCCTCTATATGCTCCAATCTGTGTCAATATGTTTCACCAGTGTCTATATACATGAGTATATTTTAACAACATACCAAAGTTTTAGATGTAAATGTTTTGCCAGATTGGAATTTTTTTTTTTTCATATCCAATGATGCTTTCCTGTTTTTCTGGCTTGAGCAAATTCTAGTCATTGAGATCATTATAAAAATGCATTAGTGGGGTATTTCCTATAATGCAATGTAGTGTTTATGTGAGTATGAAAGCATTTGATCAGTATGTCGTTGCCTACCTGTTTGAAATACATAACTGTCGAAAAGGACATGAGACAAAAAAACAGACATGAATAACATTATATCGCGTGGATTTCAGGTAAATTGAACACAAAGTGTCAACTTCATTTTGCCAGGGGAAATCAGGATCAAGTCTTTCTCTACTTCTATTCTGGTTCTCAACTGATGAAAATTGACAATCATGTAATAATCCACTTACGGGCGTGCGAGCTGAGTTCACAGCGGACTCAGCATCGGTTTTCACTTCAGAGGCCACGACCACCTCGGGCTGTTCTATCATGAGCTCTCCCAGGCCAAGCATAGAGCTCTCATCTCAGAGCTTCCTGTGTAATCCCAGATCAAAGGTCCCAGGGAAACGGGAATGGATTCTCTGCTCTAACAAGCACACTTTCTCAGATGGAAGAAATTGAACCCATTTTTCTTTATCTTCCTTCTGCAGGTTAGTTCACTCAGTGCACTGAAAGATAGACCTTGTCATGATAGCGAGGGCCTCGGTCATAGCGGAACGCACGGGAGATAGGCTTGCAACGTCTCTCCGGCCGTTTGATGTCTGTTTTCAGCCCCCCCCCTCTCCTCCCTGTTTTCATGCTCCCCAGAGGTAACAAGTGATGATAACCGAAGAGAGCAGGCCAGTAAATTCAAACAGAATGAGGTGTCAGGCAGGACTCGCCAGGACTTTTCAACAAAGACAACTACGTTTTTCATATGCGTTTAATCGTAACGAATAATGTACAACAAAACACTGTCCCGACTCCCACCTTATGATTCATTCAATGTGCCCCGTTTACAGAAATGCTCTTCATTTTCCATCTAAAAAGATGGAAAACTCAACTAGTATTGTTTGTCTTTTTTCTTTTTCTTTTTCAGCTTTTCAACTAGAGAAATATACAAAAATAACTACTTTGCGGGTGTTTCTTGTTGGTGTTCCCATCTATCACAAGCTATATATAATATAAACAAGTACTGAACACATGTTCCCCTCTCTATTTGAGGAATAGCATTTAAAAAACAGCTTGACATTTTGATGACGACACTTACTTTCTTCTCAAAAGTGTGATTACACATTTAATCAGTCTTAGGTGTGTAGAATAATAGCAGCCAGCAAAATATATAAAACATGTAAATCATTGCATGAGTAAGCCCACAGTGGTGAAGAAGAAAATACAATTTATACTTGACTTGTATATTCATTTTTTGATGAAAATGTCAATAGAAAAACACAGGAGAAGGACGTAAACCATGGGTATTATTAAACTGCTTGAGTGATGAGTCACAGCAAGCTAAAGTATTCACACATAACCATCATCCATCATTTCTGTCATTTCTCTTCCCATATTGCCAATTTAAGAGCGTAAACACAATCTGAAGGAACATACGTAGACTTGTGGATTACATTTTCTCGCAAAATAATGAGTGAACTTGCAAGCAGAAAGTTGAAGAATATTGATACTAGATGCAAAAGCCAACTTTTCACATCATATTTAAACAATTAGTTTAAAAAAAGTGTTTATCAGTTGAACACGCACTTCGATATGACAAACAGGGTGATGTACAAGAATAGATGAAGGTCGCCTTATGTTCTTTCAAAAAAATCAGCGACTTTAAGGTGGACTTTGGAGGTGAAAAGCAGTAAAAGAGCGAAAGGAAAGCCACACAGCAAGTGGTGGGATTTCTGACAGGTAGAGTGTGGAGTTTAGGAAAGAATAGAGCGGGCATTGAGTGTGTGTGTGTGTGTGTGTGTGTACGTGTGTGTGTCTGTGTGTGTGTGTGTGTGTATGTGTGTGTTCATAGTTTGTGCCGGCTCACAGTCCACTGCTGCTTTCAAACATACTTTCAGGTCCACTGGTGGGCTCTCTTGAGCTTTCCTTCAAGTTTTTGTTAAAAAAACACTAACAAAATTGCTCTTTTTGCATTAACTCCCGTTGACTCTGGTGCTACCGGAGCTTGAGATGCCTCTTCCAATATGGCGGTGACGCTGGTTTACTCTCCATGAATGAAGCACCTTCCTATGTCTATGGTTGTGATTCACAGTCCATATTCTCCTGGGACTTGGTGGGGTTTTTTTTTTGTCACCCATTTTATTACAGAAACAAGCAAGAGTACCTACTCGTTGCCCTACATGAAAACTACTATTGTCAGTGTTTCTACTATTGCTGTGTAAATGTGACACTGCTTTCAAAACATTTCTGTGTGAATGTGAAAACTTTCTCAACAGAAACAGTTGAAACGTTGTGTAAATGGGACCTCAGTGTTCCTTCAGGGATGACGAAGTATAACGTGATATAGTGCAGGAGAGCTTTGCACTGAAATATGACAGTCAAAGACTCACAATAAATAATCCAAAATGAGAAGCAATGCAAAGTAAGTGGTGGCTTGGGAAAGATAAAATGACTTGCAAAGGGTATCAAGGCAAATGGACCAGGCTGGAAGAAATGAACAGCCTTTGATTAAGGAAGGACTGTGGTGCAGAGCAGGATTAGAGGTATGATTAAAGCTTGGTTTGATATTTCCTCAAGATAACATGCATATATCAGATGTTTCACTGTCAATCTTGAGCAGGTCTCGGAAATTATGGGTGCTCGATGTTCTCTCCCAGAAACAAAGGATACGACTGTGATGTGTTATTTCCCACAGGGTTTGATCTGGGGAGAATGTTGCAACTGAAGCCTTCTCACAGTCACATTCTGGCTGGTTATTGGTCATGGAGGGATTTCAAAAAGACTGAAGGTAAAGGGTCACTGCCTGAACGTTGATCAATCAGGGTTGTATTGAGATTCTTTGACATTTTTCCTGCTGGAAATTCACAAAGAGAGAAACAGACAAACAATGAAGCAAAGACAGAAGGAGCTTTTGGCCAGAGCCGTAGTCATGTGTGCAGTGTGGTTTTTCAAAGAAAAGGAAAAGACACTGAAGTGTCCTCCTCATGTTTTTTTATTTTATTTTTATATCATCGTATGATGATGTAAGGTGGTCATTAAAGCTGCAAGTCTTTTTGTGTCAGTCTGTCTCTTATTTTAAAATACAATAACAGTTTTTAGTATTGTTATCTATTTTTTTTATTTTTTTTTTATTTCAGGCAAAATTTATTGTGTTTAAAAAACATTGTTTTGTCACTGTAAACCTGTTTTATGTAATCAGGACACACTTGAAAAACAGATTCTTAATCTCAATGCGGTTTCTCCCAATGAAATAAAGGCTTTAAAAAAAACAAAATTAGATGTTTAAGGGAAATTAAAAAAAAAAAAGATATCAAACAAACATTAAACTTCATTTATCATTTTAAATGATAAGTAGCTGTTATTGTTGTGCATAATCTCACTCAAATTGGATTTTCAAAATGTGAAACATTGAAATTGTAAGTGAAAATATTTTCCTGTATCCTATAATCAGATTCTTGTAATAATCCTTAATGGTCGTATTTCATCCAAAATATATTCTAATAATTTGAGGCCAACCCAATGTTAGCTCAGGCATCTACACTTGTGTTTACATGTGTAATATCAAAGTAATACCAAAGATGTGAATAAATTCAATAAAATCTGAATTATTCATTGCATAATTTGCACACATCCATGGTCACCCACAGTGTTTCAATCGACATCTTGGCCCAGCACAGGCAATGCAAACGTCAGTCAACATTTTATACCATTGAAAGCATTAAAAATTTAAAGAGTCACTAGAATATGATCGGTATGCCGGGAGCCGAAAGGAACTCATTCAGGTGCAGGTTAAGTTCCATGTAGGAGTGTAAAATTAAAACACAAAGTTCTTTTTCACACATATATAAATATTTTATATTTTTATAATTAATTAATGGAAATTAACATGTTACTTTCAGTTTTAAAACTTTTTTAACATTGTAATTTCAGTTTTTAAACTTCTCTCTTAAACTGGATATTTATTTCAGTGGTTCTGAATGAATCACCTTAAAATTGGTTTTCAATATGTGGCATTTACGAAAATAATAAAAATGTGATGCCACTGTAAGTTCTCAAAGGGCAGGAACAACAATCTTCATTTTGTACACAGTGTAAATGCAAATGCTAAATTTTCCACACTTTAAATATAACCTGCAGGAAGTCAGAAAGTCTAACATCTGCAATAACCTTGTAAAGATTGCGATAATGACACTATGTGCAATTAATAATGTAATGTGTCTTTTTTTCCTAAATGACTGATCAAATAATTTCCCCCAATCACAGTGAATCTGGTAGTCTCTTTGTCTTTTCTTTTTTTTTTTTTTAAATTGTTCATTTTGCCAGTTGACAAAAATAGTTTCCCATAGTATAATCATGCTCTACTTCATGCTTTCAGGGAAAGCTTTTGAAATATAACAAAAATTGTATTGTACGTATAGAAACAGTAGAAGACTTTTTTCTTTATGTTCTCAGTTGCACCATGATTCAATAGTTGCCTGTTGAATGCCTGTCTGCCTCACTGACTATCGGGAAAACAGAAACAGACAAAAACGGGGAGGCTTACTGAGATAGAGGGAAGTGAGAAGAGAAGATCAGAGAATGAAAATCTGGCCCATGTTCAGAGTCTCTGTTTCATGCTCTGGAGCCTTTGAAAATCAGAGGGGCTGACTGGCAGCCAGATCTGACGTGATGGAGGGAAGGGGGGAGGACAGGGACAAAAAGAAAAGCAACAGGAAACATCAGATGGAGTCAAACAAATCTAAAAGGCAAACAGACTCAATAAAACATCAGTCATTTTTTTTCTTAGCCCTCCCAAAAACAGACAAATATGAAAACTAAAAATTAAAAAAAAAAAAAAAATCAAAATTATGCTGACTGCACTTTGAAGCACTCCCTTGTATTTCAACTGGTCGACCATACATGAACTCTAATGTTGAAATCAAAGGCTCCAATCTGAACACTATAGTGACGGAAGAGATGGTGATACTGTATGAATTGTTTGCTGTCTGAAACAGAATTTTTGATAAGACTTAGGAATCCTCCCTGCATAAAATTATACCCCGTGTTTGAATGTTCGTTCCCTGGTTGTTTACAGAATTGTGTACTTATTACAGAGAGAAACTATTTTCTGCTCCATGTGGGCAGGGTGCAAGGGAAAATTAACCCGCCTCCTGGAAATTTCACACTATAAAGCATCTTCATCACAGCAGGTGGTATCACTTCCACCAGGCTGCTAACAACTCAGAAATGCACTGTGAACCCTGACATTATGAACAAATTGGCGAAGAGATCCGAGCATATCAGAGTGCCAATTTATCTAATGAATGCAATGGCTGGCTATTTAAGTGTTGTGCACAAGCCAAGGCTTTGATTTCTGTCACATGGCCGTGGTTTGCGGGGAGAGCACTGAGTTCACAGAGAGCTCCCTCTTTACGGAGAAGTCTGGGGTCACCACTGCCAAAATGTTCTTTCATATTTTATTGACCGCTCACTGCTAAAGTGTGAGCGCATTTTCAATACTTTCATATGCCGTTGAGCCCAGAGCAAGTACGACCCAAGGCATTTGATAAATCAGGGGGAATTAAGGATTTAATTCTCTCTGAAATGGTGCCTGTCAATTAAACAAGAAAACAAACAAACAAAAAAAAAGCATGGTCAAACACAAAAACAGATATTTGGAAAACACTAGTAAAATTTGACATGCATTTTGAACTGCATCATGAAAGGGAGTCAATTAACGAAACATTTTATCATTATTTTTGGAGGCATATTGAAAATACAAAAGGACACTGGAGTCAAAGTACAGTTTCTTTCAGTTAATGTTAACACAAAGTGTTGTTGCATCTTGGACTTGTATGGCTGTTCTCTTGTATGTCCGAGATGGTTGATGTGTCATATCAAAGTAGTTTCCTATCAGGTGCAACATGAATATCTGGGCAATAGCCCTGGGATCAGTTCTTTATACCACTCAGACAATGGCTGTGCTCCATTTCAATTCCTCGGACTGCCTCTCACTATTTTAGTGTCTGTTTTTAGATGAAGAAAGTACATTTGTCCTCACAGGGAAGCAATGTTCTCAGTGCTGAAGAGTAAAAATTGTTTGGCAGGTTAGAGAAATAAATCATCTGAAATTTAATACTGAGGGTGCTGAAAATTGTATAATGAATGACACAACATATGATCTGTGTGTATAACAGAGGAGTGTACCTAAACTCTGATCTTGGGGTCCCACGACTCTATGTCTTAAGGTGCACACACAAGAACAGAGAGATATATGTCAATGTAGGCGGCAAGAACAAATTTCAATCTCGTCAGAACCTTTCATCAAAAACTCAAGCGCAGAACTCCTGGGAGAAGATATCTGGAGGAAAACAATAGACACCATGTTTTTATATTAACCATGCTCAATTTCAAACCAATCGCACAACCATTGCTGGAAACCACATAAACAAAAAGTTCTGCTCAGATGATGCGTCAAGAAGTCCAACATCCACCATGGAAAAAATAATGACTTTTTTTTCTCTTCTAAAACTAAACTAACTAGTAGGGTTGTCAAAATGACCGTATTTCCCGCACTATAGAACGCACCTGAATATAAGCCGCACCCGTAAAATTTTAAAAGAAAAAAAAAAGTACATGTATAAGCTGCACTGGACTATAAGTCACAGGTGCACAGCGCTGTGTGTGTGTGTGTGTGTGTGTGTGTGTGTGTGTGTGTGTGTGTGTGTGTGTGTGTGTGTGTGTGAGACGGGCGGACAGACAGAGAGAGAGAGA
>OMNM01042428.1:2867-19722 GCA_900302745.1 Parablennius parvicornis
GGTCGTGACTAGTGTCATCTCATCATGGAGTGGCCTTTTTCTCTTTCACACATTTTAGGCAGTTCACTAGTGACACACAAAATTAATGAAGTTCTCACTGTCTTAATTAAAAGTGGAATTTTATATATATATACACACACACACACATGTGTGTGTATAGTAAAAAAGAAGTTACATTGAGAAATGAAAAAAAACGAGAAGATAAAAGGAGACTTTACAATAGATGGTTTTATAATGTTTGTATTCTATAATAGTCTTCTCCATGTTTCCTCAGTAGGTGGTTTTCTTATGTTTGCATTACGTGTCATCCAGGAGGCAAAAATGGCCCACATGTCCTCCTTTTATCATGAAATACTGAATAGAAAAGCACACAACATGTAATGGGGAGACTCCTCATTGCATGAGCAGAGTGAGTAATGTTTGTAGATGGAGAGATGAAAACCTTTTGTTTTGTAACCGCTCAGTTGTGAGTGACAACTGTTGTGTGTGTGTGTGTGTGTGTGTGTGTGTGTGCGTGTGTCTGTGTACCTTTTTTATAACTGTGCCGCATGAAGTCGAGTATGTGTGTATGCACGGGCACAGGCGCGGTAGGTGTCAGTGTAGTGAAGAGTGTGTGTGATGCGTGGGAGGTGCATGTGTATGCTTTCATGCGCTGTAGGTACACAGTGAGAAACACTAGTTCTTTGGGCTGCTGTCACATGAACAGTCCATGTTTGCACGCCTTGTTATCGTTCCACTTTATTTCTTCTCTCTGTCGTCAGTGTCCATTATATCCACAAATTACTTTTTCCTCCTTTTGCCCGAGACTAAGAGTTGTCCGACCCACTCCTCTTTCCCACGTGTTTAAACAGCTTTTCTTACTCCTCCACCGCTGCAGTTATGAAAGACAAGGAAGGGGAAAAAACATGAAAAGAGAGCGATTATCTGTGACTTCAACAGTCAACCAAAAATGTATTTCAGTATTTAGTTTTCACGGGGACATAATTTCCTCCTCTATCTACCAATAATTTCATGTTTAATTTGGACAATGCTGCCAATTAAAATCTGTCAAGTTATCAAGGTGACGTGTTAGTTGGGGGTGTATTATTGGACTATATTTTGACAGGCACTGTTAGTGTTGTGCATGTTTTTCTGGACTAGAAAGGAAATTAACATCAGTAGCAATATTATTAAAAGCAAAACCACACATATATCTCCAATCAATTAATTAAATTTTACATTTTTTATAATTAGCCTTTATTGAACTGGGGAAAATCACTTGAGATTGAAAATATTATTTTCCAGAAAGTCATTGCCAAGATATATAGCAGCAAATACAAAAAGTCACATAATTATACAGATACAATACAGATAAAATACAATTAAAAAGTGAAAGCTAATTAAAACTACAAGCATTATAATTAAAAAGTGAAATACCATGGAGTCGACATGGAGTTTGGATTTAAAATTGACAATGAAAAAAAACATGCTCAGTTGAAATGTATTCCAAGTAAAAGGTGCAGCGTGGACAAAATCCCTTTCACCCAATTCAATAACAGGTGTGTGGAGCAGGACGCTACCGATGGTGATTAGAAAGAGCTGGGTTCAAAACTTCCACAGGCAATGACAACACACCTGTAGGTAGGCATTAGTATGATCATTCAGTTTCCCAGAGCAGGCCTTCCCACCTGAGAGTGTAGCTCACAATGGTGGGTTACCACATTATAATTGATAATGAATCATAGAGGAACGACGAGCAGTGTCAAACATTAAGACATTGATCAGAAACATTTATAAAGATCTCCATCATCTAGCACATGTTAAATAAAAACAAGCTGCTCTTTTGGCTTTAACTGAAAACTCCAGTTACTGTTAGAAATGAAACCAAGTTTTAGCCTCAGCTTCTTCACAAGTTTCTCCACATGCATAATGCACTGTGACTTTATGTCACAGTCTAATTAGCAGAGCTCTCCTTTTAATGAGCAAAAGCTAAAGCCGATGTTTCCTCTCCCAATAGTCCATTTTGAGTATTTTCAAATCTTTCTGACACTTCAACACTAATTATCACCTGCATGTTGTTCACTGGATGCTTGGGACTAATATTCCAGAGTTTTGAATAATCTGATGATATTCTATTTTTTTCTTTTTAAACAATTAACACACTCAACAAATATACATATCTTTATAAGGTATGATTTTAATCTAACTCAGCAGCTTTTTTCATTAAAATAAGACCATTTGATAACTAACCCCAGAGTCGAGACCACAGTGTTAGAGGGGAAACTTGGTGGTGAGGTGTGTGTCTTTGTGTGTCTGTCTGTGTGTGTGTGTGTGTGCACGTGTGTGAGTGGTACTGTTCTGAAGAATGAGGAGGCAACAGGGAGGAGCAGGAGTTTCAGCACACCACCAAGTTCAGAAAGGCAGAACGAGCATTTTAAAGAGCAGAGAGTAAAGATTAATTGCGGGCAGAAAGATAATTGGACAAAAGCAGATATAAACGAATAATAAAAAGAGGCAGTAGAAATGTTCAGAACGACCTAATAGACAGCAGGTAGATTAAACTTAAATGATTGGCTAACTAAATAAAATAACAAATCATACTTTATTAATCCCTTGGAGAAATTCAATGCCCCACATTCACCACTCCTATTTCTTTAATGTGGTGTGGGCACCACACTAAGTCACTCCTTGGAGCTGACGGGGGTCTAGGGTCTTGCTCAAAGCCACAATGATGACCTGTCTACTGCGAGACTAGAAATTGCAAACGTACAATCCCAATCCGCCCCTCCAGCCAGCGCTGCCCACAAAACCTTGTGTGTGTTACTACTTATAAACTCAACAATATATTAAGCATTGTATTTCTACAGGATTTTTTTTTCTTTGTTTCTTGCTGACCTACACGTGAGTACCCGCATTAAACCTTTGTAAATTCACTGTTTGATTTTCATTAAACAGCATCATTTGTGGAAATTTTTTCTGCAGCCTTGTGTGAATATTGAATATACCCTCATTGTACAAATCAGCACGATTTCTGCATGGGGCCTAGGTGTGAACATGGACTGCGGTGGAAGTATTTTTGGATATCAATGGTAGCGGTCTTTCTTCTAAGAGCTACCCTGAAGGCGTGGAATATGCTCTCAGTTCCCAAGAGAGCCTATTCCACTTTAAGAGGTAAGGGGGCCTTTGCAGCCTGTCATTAATACTGCATGGACTCCAGCATGGTGCCTCCGCTCATGAGGTCGCTCCTAACATTCATATTTACACCGAGTAGGGTAATTAATTCTAAAGACCCATCTGCCCTTTTGCTTGTTTAAATATTTAAACAGCAGTCAGGTATTATTTTTCTATTTTTTTTTTTCCCACATCTGCTCTCATTGACGATCAGTGGGTCTGCCTGCCTCTGTAAGAGAGCAACTCCATTATCAGGCAAACAAATTGATTCAATTCTCCGAAATAATTCATTGTTGTTGACGACCACAGAAGCCGGCAAACAAAGCCCATCGATTAACTTGTCAAACATCATTCTGCAACCCAAAATAAAACCTGCTGCTAATATTCAGATCTGTAGAAATCAATTTGTGCCAGCAGTGACAGTAACTAATAGTAGTGTGTTTGCACGTTTGAGTCATGGTTTGTTGAATCAAAGTTTCAGAGCTGTCACACGCCACTAAGCTCTGAAAGTGAGAATCAAAACTTTCCCCTCCTCTATGTCCTTTTATATATCTGTTTCTCACAGCTTTCAGCATCGCGATGGCAACAGATACACGTTAGTCATCTGTTGCCATGGTAACTGCTGCTGCCATGAGCACTGGGCTCTTGTGCAGTCAAGAGTCTTTCAAGGGCTCGCGGCAGATTTGGCTGTGAGGCTAGAAACAGAGGACTTTTTGGGAGATCCAGTATGATAAAAAAAATCGAATTAAAAAAATAATGGACATGATCTTTTCCAATCCTCTAAAAGACAATCCTTTAAATATTGGAAATGAAACATTTCTTAAAGAATGTGTTCCTTTTTTTAACCATAATTTTCACAAGTCAACCTTAACAATACATACTGTATACCATTCATATAGAATAGAATTTGTTAGTGAG
The DNA here is from genome assembly GCA_900302745.1 of Parablennius parvicornis. Lineage (NCBI taxonomy): Eukaryota > Metazoa > Chordata > Actinopteri > Blenniiformes > Blenniidae > Parablennius > Parablennius parvicornis. Next base: position 6,936 of record OMNM01042428.1, read on the forward strand.
TGTAAAACTAACCAAAAGCAGATATATTTCTGAATGTATGAAGCTTAATAGTGGAGGATGAATTAATCATAGTTTTTCTGTAAAGGTTTGTGCTGCCACATCCTATATATGTAATATTGAATGATACTTAAAAAAAAAAAACATTGTATTGTTATCCTTGCTATTATTTTTGTTGCTTCGGGCTGGAACAGGACCTAAACCCATTTCACTGCATGCTATACTGTATATAACTGTGCTTCCGACAAATAAAGGACTTAACTTGACATATTAGACATTTTTAAAGGATATGCAGAGTATGTCTCGAGTTGTAAGTCGAAGAGATCGAACAAGGTGAAGAAAGATTAATCACTGAGGTGCTCTGAATAGCAGTTTTAGAGTCACAGCAGTAGTCCTGATAATATGAGAAGTGTAAAGCAAAGGCAAATTTTCCACAAATTCCAAGAATCCTGCACAAATGACACCCATCACAATGTATATATCATGTGTTTTTGTTTTGATGAGTTTGCTTTAGGCAGCGTTGACGAATGAGAGGTCAGAAGACATGGCACTGTATAAACGGAAGCTCCAAGTTTTAGTTTTTTTTTTTACTGGATAAGAAACTGTCATCTAAATCTGAAACTTTGCATGATACTCTAGTGTGAATATGTTATTTCTTATGATATTTCTTTATATTGTAGCTATTAAACAGAAAACATAGATCATTGCAAAATTCATATAAGTTAAAAAAAAGATAGAAAATAAGGATTACCTCACCAAATGTATACGTCATGGTATTCCTGTTGCCTGGTTGCTAGTACAGTGTGTCATGAAGAAGACAAAAACTCGCAGAATATGGTATTTGATGATATGATTTGGGATACTAAATGACATATACTTGTTTTGTATTGTCTGTGTTGAACTACTTCCCCAGTCTGTCTCATATTACATTGTGTTATCTGAGGAGTGGTTTCCTCTGTCGTGTCGGTAAATCCATTCACAAACAGGTAAGAGGATGATGAAAGGCTCATGACAAATATGCTTTTAGGCAAAAAAGACAAACAACAAAACAAAAGCCTCTTTGCACTGACGCACGCACAAACGCACACACACACACAAAATGAAATTTACTGAAGGTAGTTGCTTTTCATCTGAAATGTCATTTGTATGCCTTCTATTTTGAAGTTCTTTTTCTCAGACCTGTAAAAAGGTGAGTGGAATTGCTGCTTCTGAGGCAGGTGAATGATTGCTTACTTATGCCGTGTGGGGTTTTGCATCAAGGGCCTCTCTGCCAGATCATATTCAAGCATACTGGAACAATGTAGAGAGGCCATGGTTTCAGTGTAATTCAAGGACAAAGTCATTATCTGCTCTTTTCATAATTGTTTTTCACCAGACATGTTTTTTTTTAAATCGCGCTTAATTAACTGAAGGACTTCATTTTTATGTTTAGGAAAACTAACCAATCAATACTTTTTCGGCTATAAATGCTCCAAATGCGAGCAGGTATTTCTCGCGTGTGTTGTGAGAATAAAGCTTTGCATAAGACTTAGCAGAGACACTGGTGACTCATGCAGATTGCACCTAGAGGTGACTTAGAGGTGGCTGTACTCACATCTCAAACTGAAGAAGTGCACTAAAATCTCAACTAAATGTATGTTTTGAGAAGCGAATCACAGTAAAAATTTACTTTGAAAGTATCCCTAATCACTTAGGCAGATAAAAAAAAAAAAGAAAAGGTGGGGGTGATATTCAGAAGGTTAAAGAGAGGAATCGCTTAATGACTCAGAACAGACCCTCTCCAGGATTTCTAAGCAGCATCTTTATATTCATTAATCTCGCATACCCCTATTTATCCATTTTAGGGGCATAAAGAGACTGAAACAATCCAAACTTACATTGGGCGAATGGCAGAGTAGAAAGAATTTGAATCAACAGCACCGCATGAGAGACACAAAGAGAGAGAGAGAGAAAGAGTCAGACTAGACTAGTAATTAAAAATGTAATACTACTACTTGTACTGCTACTACTTCTACTACTACTATGATTTAAACACAGCAGAAATGACAATGGGACACAAATGGTCATAATAGTGTTGAATAATTAACCTTACTAACACATCAAGATGAGACAGAATTAAAAAATAGAATTGAGTTAACAAAAAGGTTATAAAACAAGAAAATATTGGCATGACCATGAATGAAAACCATGTAGACCATCCATCTTCTATATCACTTTATCCTGTTCACGGTCACAGGACACTGCTAACTATCAGCGCACGCAGGATCCGCCCTGGACAGGTCACCAGATAATAAACCCAAATAGACCAAAACAGTCATATATCCCAACAGTAAAGCAGCTCAAATAGTGATACAGTCTCTGTATCCTCTCAGTGGTGCTATTTTACGAGTATATACTTTTTTTTTTCCCCAATTTTTTTTTTTTTTTTTTTATTTACACTGCAAATCTAAACTGAATAAATGGTTACAAAAGATGAATGATTTGATGGATGGATGGATGGATGGATGGATGGATGGATGGATGGATGGATGGATGGATGGATGGATGGATGGATGGATGGATGGATGGATGGATGGATGGATGGATGGATGGATGGATGGATGGATGGACGGATGGATGGAAATCTATACTAAATGTCAGTTTGCATTGCCTCAAAATAAATACTGATAGTTGGCCAAGTAACTAATTAAACTTATTGCAAAGTATTGCAAAGTAGTTTACATGAAATTTAACAAAGATGACTGCAAACTATGTCAAACTAATATACATCAATTGGTATATTTTTAAAATCGCAAACATGTCAACTTGCAGAAGTATCGTGGCAAATCTACCAAAAAACATATCAGAATATTATAGTTAGCTGTCAGTTGCAGTTTGAGAATCCAGCACACAACACTGTCAAATCAACAAGGTGAAGACATCAAATAATTTTTTCTAAAGCAAATTACAATAAATAATATACTGTATAACAAACATTGTGTGTGCTTTACATTTTTTATAGAAAACTGTGCATGATTGTAAGGTCCCTCAAAAAGCATAAAAAAAAATCTAAATGCAGATTTACAGGTAAAAAACAAGAATTTTTTTCAGGAGAATAATTGTGGTTTATTAAAAGAAAATCATTCAGTTGGAATGGACTTTCAAGTCTGAACTGAAATACTAAAGCATTCGAAATCCTAAGAAGATATCTTTCTATTTTGATTCCTTCTTGAGCTCTGATTTGGTGTAAATACTGAAAACGCATCGTGCACGTTCCCAGACGTTAAACAGTTTACGTGATCCTGTTGTAGAATTTCCACGGGAATCTGGACAGCTATAAGGTGAAAGAGAACCGCTTCTCCCCACCATTTTTGGCGCGCTACGTCAGGATTCAGCCCATCAGCTACGAGCAGAGGCCGGCGCTGCGCCTGGAGCTGCTGGGCTGTGACCTCAACAGTGAGTCTCTCCGACTATGACGGAACCGATGCAGGATGTGAAAGTGATGAGAATGACTCTGGTTTCATGACCTCGTGTGTTTGACCAGGCTGTTCGCTCCCTCTCGGACTCCAGCGGAGGCTGATTAACGACAGCAGCTTTATTGCCTCCTCCTATTATTCCAGCCTGCTGCTGAGCTGGAGCCCCAGTCTGGCTCGGCTCCATGAGAAAGGCAGAGCCAACGCCTGGAGGCCAAAGGTGAACACGCACATTCTGGATCACAAATACACTCAGAATGTAAAGTGCATGACACGTATAGTATCAGTCGAAACTGACTGAAACGCCCTTGTTCGCCCTAGTTTGCATCGAAGAAAGGCGGCAGACTCATTTAAACAGAGGTATATTATAATAAACAGGACAATCTAGCCGCTGATGATGACAGACGGCATATAAAATTATGAAGCTGACTCAGTTAAAATGAGCATGTTTTACAGTTTTCAAGTGACCAGCATGAAAATTTACTTTTACACAAAAGGTATTTCTGCTCCTTTCATTGCAGTTTGATTACATTCAAACATCCATCAGTTGCAGTCAGTGACAGTTGGTCTGAGCTGTGTTACAGATCTCAGATTTCACAGCTTTGGACTAAAAAAAAAAAAAAGAAAAAAAAGAAAACTAAAGAAAAAAATTCGAGTCTATTTTGCATGTGAGTGTCAAAACTGTCACAGTTATCCTGGGATACTTTCTCAAGAGCCTGTTTCTCTCCACCAAACACTCTCACATGTAATTACATCAGAAGCTGAGCCAGCGACTGTCTCTTGTTACTTCCGTTGGCCTGAGGTTTTTCCTTTTCCTCGTCACAGCTTACTCTCACACTTTGCGCTGAACCGTCAGTGTAGTTTGTCTCATGGCTGAACTGTTACACTGTCATTTAACTTCCCATGTGTGATCTATGACCAGAGGTCCTTTTGTGGACAACTATTCACCATAGTCTTGTCCTAAAATGACCAAATCTGTATTTTTCTTAGTCTGCAGGAGTGTGGAAATGAGTTAAGTGCTGACGTTAACTGTCGGGGACTTGGGTTGGTGTAGGAATACATCCGGTGTAAAAAGGCTCTAGTGCGACTTGTAATTACTTTTTATTGCTTCCTCTGGAAAAAACGAAGAGCAGATGAATAGACTCATCATCATTTTCGCTCTAGTAAAAAGTGAGACGTTGTGGCTTGATAATAAAACTCAGAGCCTGGAAGTGGAGCTTCGGCTACAAGCTCACTGAGCTTTCACTTTGAGTCACTTTTCATTGTTTCATTGTTGTTTCATTGTTAGTTGTTACCAACCTCTTTCTCTGTTGTGTATCGGTTTAAAAGCAACAAATGGATTAGAAACGCCGGTACATTACGAATTCATCTGGCTTCGGGTTTTCAGAGCAATGTCAATCCCACAGAGCTCAGTGGAAAAAAAGACTCGCTGCCAGTAGAAGTATTTTCCTACTTTCTCAGTCTCTTCGGGAGAATGCGGGAGAGGAAGTGGTGTGGTTTTTCCTTTTTGACCTTTCTGTTTGCTGTCTTTATTTGATCTACTGCTGCTATATTCAGTTGCATGTATCTATTGTTTAGTCATCATATTTCACATTACATTTTAACATAATATATGTGACAACTCAGAGATCTCCTTCTAATAGAGAGGTAGTGATAATCCTAATCATTTTCAGGAACTGAAAGCATAAAAACAGTTGCACTTTCATTTTCCTGTTCATCCTTAAGAGGATTTCTACAGTATGGTGTCGGTGAAAAGTCGGTGAAAAGTCCTGTAATACCTCTTTATGTTTTTTCCTCTCCCTTCATTAACTCAGCACAACAATCCCCATGAGTGGCTGCAGGTGGACCTGGGGAGAGTGAGGCGCATCACTGGAGTCATCACACAGGGGGCTCAGTCCCTACTGACTAAACTGATGGTGACCGAGTTCTCAGTCACCGTCAGCCATGACGGACAGTCCTGGAGCAGCGTGCTGGAGGAGAGATCCCAGAGAGAAAAGGTATGCTCACGACGAATGTTATCCTTCACTCCAAGATAATATGAATTTTTTTAAAAGAGGCCTGAATTGTCGTCCAGATTCCTGTGTAACTTACACTGACTCACGGGGCTTTTGCTTCTTTCATCTAGTCCAACAAATTCATTAGTAATGCTGTTACTATTTCCTATATCATCAAGTCTTTTTTTAGGAGCTGACTAAAAGAATCCCATTCATGAATTTTCACGTTTCAATGACACACAGTGTACTAAATGCTGGCGTGAGTCTTAAAAAATTTAAGAAAAAAAATGTATTTATTTATTTATTTATTTTTACTTTAATTAAAAATATTTACTTAAAAAAATATTTTTTATTGAAGTATTTATTTAAGCATTTTTTTAAGAATTTATTTATTTAAGCATATATTTAAAGAATCTAGAGTACTATCTTTTCGCCATAAATGTATGTAAATACTGTTTTTTATTTGAATGAAAGAAAAAAATGAAAATAATCATGAATCTAAAGGTGTAAAAAGCTGTGTTCAAGCAGAGCTCAGTGGGAAAGTTACCTGTTGAAAAGGTCCCATTTCCCAGTTTACATTGTTCAGGCAGGTGACAACATTAATCAAGCAGCTGTCAGAATCCAGAACACAGGCAGAAAAGAAAAATCCATCACATTTTATTATGAGAATAAGTGTTGTAAGTCATGGCCTGTGAATGTGTAGAAAGATAACATCAGAATACTCAGATTATTTGTACATATTCATTTGTAAAACTTGTATCTTTTTTTTCATCAGATCTTCAGAGGAAACAACAATCCAGACAATGAAAACGAAGAAGCTTTGACCGTATTCGACCCTCCACTTTTCAGCCGCTACCTCCGCATCCACCCGCGGGGCTGGATCAATGGGATCGCCCTCCGTTTGGAGGTGCTGGGCTGCGACACGCAGCAGATGGTCTGATCCCGCTGCACGAGGCCGCAGCTGCAGCTTATTCTATCGCAGGCAGTTTGAGTTCACATGACGCTGATTTTACTTTGACGTGTAGTGAACAGGTTTGTTTCATTGTTATGCAGAGCAGCACTTGTTAAGTTATATAAAAAGCAGTCCAAAGCTAATTTCTTTCTGTAGCCACAACTTTGTTTATATTTTCATCCATGAAATTTATAGTTTCAGTCAAGTTGTCAGCAAACATTTGTGTAACTACAGAGGAAACCCTGTGAATGTAACCATGTGTAAATATTTCAGGCGCAGATGGATGTATACTGTTTACTGGTTGTTGTGTATATTTTTGTTCTTTTTGGAGTCCCTATAAAACAACAAATATAATAGTTTCAATGATCAAGCTTGTCCAGCTTTGTGTTGCTGTTTCTATAGCTGTAACGCTTAATTTTCTTGTTCGTGGTTTTATTTTCCCCTCTTTGCAGAGCATTCCTGCTGCTCTCTCTTCTTCCCATCTGCTTTCGATACAAAGTCTCCATGCATGAGGTGTTATTTTGGCTTATCCACCTCCACCAGGCCCTCCTGGCAGAAACAATGAGGCTCCCAGCTGAATCATTGTGCTGTCGCGACTTAAAGCATGTGCTCACGAATGTTTAGAGGACAAGCATGTTTGGTCGAGGACAAGGAGAACGATTACACATAAGAACAAGTAACATCAACAAGGTGTGCGCATGCTTGTGTCAGAGCTGTATCTTTCCCGCCGGTGCGTGATGCGAGCATGAAAACACGAACGGAGTGTTTGTGGGTCTAGAAAAATGTTATCGCCTCTTTATCAGCCGGGAAGTTTCCGGGTGGGCGGGGATGGTGTTTTGCTTGGAGGACAGAGTAATAGCGAACAGGACATGCATTGGCAGAGATGTGGCAGTGGTACATTTTGCCTGGCTGTCGCACCTCTGTATCGCTCCAAAAAAACAAAAAACACATTGTCTGTAATCCTGAGAACAGATTCAAGCACCTGAATTCCTCTGCAACTGAAGGAGATTGAAAGAGCGGCTGTGGCCTGCTGCCTACGTACCGTCACACATCTGCACATATCTGTGAAAGAGGCAAGACAAATACAGGCCAAACAATGGTTTCAGAAGAAGGGAGTTCCCAGTTCTGCATAGATTTCACTCTTTTCCGAAGAAATACTTAAGTAATAGTTTCCAGTTTGTTCTCCTTTTAACAGCCTCTGTTATTAAGATTGGTGTCTTGAATTACATAAATACATTGAAAGAGAGAGCCTAGAAATCTTCTTATTTTCATTATGGAATGATAGCTTCATGATCTTTTGTCCAAATTGTTTAAATGACTGTTAAGATTCCTACCTAAAAACAAGAAGACTCACAAAGAGTGACAGAACTGTGTTTGTTCTAAAAACACTACACGGCGGTTGAAAATCTAAAATGTTTCCATAAACTTATCAAACAGCAAAATTGAGCTTCAAATTTTTCAAAGTTTCAAAATCATCACAAATCTGAGAAACATATTGAGATAGGTAAAACTTCTCAAAGTCTGAAATTCACGTGTTGTGTGCTCAAATTGGTTATTTGCTCTTTTGAAGCAATCTGCTGTGAGTCGGATTTCATGATGGAAGGGAAACTTTGTGACACAAAGTAACAAAAAAACTGACCGCAGTTTTATCAGCCCTTCTTACACCACTTCCCGAGGCCGCTGATAACCTACAGCTAGAGAGTGAAGGGAAAAAGGAAATAACGGTGGTAGACCTCTCTGAGCCTTATCTTTTTCTACTTCCTCTCCTTCTTCTTTCTTCTTCCTCATGGCAACATTTACAACATCTTTGGTTTTGCAACAATATGTTGTTCATCTGGAGACACATTACCTTCACATACAAAAATGAAAGAATTGATGACGATTTAAATTTTCTTTTTTTTTGCAGAAAACTATCCTGAAACTTTCAAAAACAGCACAGTGACCTATTTATCTCCTGATGTAAAATATATAACCATTTAACTTTTAAATCATCAACTTGGCCTTCAACCTGTTTTCTTTTCTTAGTGGACAAGTTGACACAGCATTTTACTTTACTGGTTATCAATTTTTCAAAGTAGAACTTGTTGTTCTGAAGATGAATCAGCTCATCACTTTAACCATCCTGTTAATTTGTCAGAGCTGCTCTCACCAACATAATATGTGAAAAATGGCCACATCTCCAAGTTTCTATTGTTATGAAGCCAGTTGTTGTCATGACGTGACAGCAGAAATCTTTCACAACTTAGGGGTTGGAGGGGTTGGGGGTGGGAGTGGGGTCGATCTGTGATGAACACAACATGTTTGTGTCTGTCACAAAGGTTTTCTGTGTTAAGTAACACAAGCTGGTGAAATGCTGCACCACTATTTTCCATCGCTCTACAGCTTCTGTGAGACTGGATTTGTTTATAAAGTGTCACCATGTTTATTGAATGCTTCAACACTTTTTCAACGTATAAGTTACCTCAGTAGTGAAACATTACTTATTGACTGTTAAACCGAATCGAAGGTAAATTCATGGGACCTGCTGTAAATTGACTGCAGAAGCAGCCTGCCTGAAGGTTTGATTAAAATGTGGATGGCGCCCCCTACTGGAAAATATACAATATTGCACTTGTCTCTGTGTCTAGTTTCACACGTCTACACGTCCATCTATTTTTTTGTTTTGCTTTGTTTTGTTTTTGTTTCGTTTTCAAATGAATCTGAATTCTGGGGAGCTCTGGAAATGATCCAGTCACTTAGAGGCTGTTTACCTTGAGGAAGAAACTGGGTTTAAATCTAAGCATGTAAACATGGGAAAACATGCAAAATCCATACAGACAGGCATCTGTACAAAGCTCTTAATCAATATAGACCTTGAAGGAGACAGAGCATTAATCCTGGTTCCATGATTTGATGTTTCAATAAAAAGAGGATCATATATAGGCTACATACATATGTCATTTTGATTGGTTATTTCATTTTAAACAATAGTTTTTGCTGAAAATGTTAAGAAGACATCTTTAAAAAAAAAAAAGTTCGTAAATGAAAAGCAATGCTCATGTAAAATGTAAAATTGATTGTAAGACACTTAAATTGGGCATCTTGCATTTGGTATTGCTTAGTCATGTGCATGCGAAATGCTGTCATGTTGTATATAGTTCCAGATTAAATTCAAAAGGCAGAATTGAAAGAACCTGAAAAAGTACTAATGCAATTAATATTGAATTATGTAAACTCTGAATAATGAACAAAATAATGAATTAAACAAAGACAATCTGCTGCACACTCACACAAATTCTCATTTTACACTGTCTGAACTGTATTATTTCATTCAGTGTGACCCAATAAGCCATTTTCAGTGTTTTTTCATGTTTACCACCTGAAACCAGTGGAGAGTTCTACATAATTATGTTTTGTGAGCCAAGTGAGTTGAAAGAAAAAAATGCATCTTGGTTGAATAATTTCATACCTGTGAGGTTACATGCCCTGCTACTTTTTTTGGGTTTTTTTTAATGGCCAATTTCATCATTAGGTAGATTATATTGTGTGTTGATTTAGATTTTTAGATGATGATGATGATGATGATGATGATGACGATGATAATTGTATTCAATTCAATTCATCTTTATTTATATAGAACAAAATACAGCACAGTCATCTCTAGGTGCTTTTCACAGAGATAATGATAATAATAATAATAGATTGATCATCTTACACTGTTACAGTGGATGTTCTGGTTCGAGGATTAGGTTTGAGGGATTGTTTTTTTTTTGTGCAAGTTTTGCACTTTATACAATATCATAGAAAATTGGCATTTGTCTCAGCAGTTATACACTAATATAATAAGGTTTCATGGATGTTTAGAATTACAATTGTGGCCTGGGCCAGACAGCTGTGATTTACACTGTAAGCATTTGTCCAGTTCGAACCTCTGTGGAATTCACATGTTCGTGTGTGTGTGTGTGTGTGTGCTTCGACCCGGGAAATTCTCGCTAAGAGACAAGAGCGCGAGCCAGGTCACATGTCAAAATGTCCTGTTTCTAGTTTATGCTTCACCCAGTTTTACACTCTTCAGCCAGATTTCATGTCGCCCATGTTAAATCTTAATAAGTAAAGAACTCCTGAGATTAATGTAGTGAAGTATGGTGTTATCCCGCAATGCAATGCAGGTAGAATCCATGAATTACACAACATATGATAAATGCAATAACTCGTAGTTTAATAAGTGGTACTTATTTTTCACAGACTGCACTAATACCCTGGAAATGTTCTTCTTCACTGTATTTATTCTAGTTTATGAAGACTAAAGGCTCCAGGCAAAACTCAACAAGTGAGTCATTCATGTACACAATAGGTCCCTGTATATCTATAAGGGGCTCTGCAGCCTGTAAATAGTTGAGGGAAGAGTAGGCTTTGAAATATTCAGCATGATTGGGTGTGAAACACGGAGGTTAAACAGGGGAATGAAGACTCAAGGGAGGACTTAAAAATCTGAATGAACTCTGCCATGTTGCTGTGGTGATAATGAGGAGATTACATGTTTGAAGGAGTGGCCAGCGTGTCCCCGAACAACAGCAAAGTATTACGTTTCCCTTCGACTCACGGTGTCTTTATGCACTCGAAGGGGCCTGAGGTTAATCTCCAGCATGACTGCGAGTCTCAAACACCTGCAGTGTCAGTTGAGGATTGAAAGTAGAGAGCTGACAAAAGAATTGGCAGGCGACGACAGTGTGGGTTGTCATATTACATCTTTATTGTTGGTTTAATAGAAAAGAAATGTGCCTCTTTTGATACGGATTCAAAATTACGACAAAAAACACAAATATTACATTGATAGTTTTTCTAGCAGCATGACTTTAATTCAGATCTTGTGATGTCACTGGCCTTGTTAGACGCAAAAAAAAAAAATTGAATAGAAATGAGTTGTATTAAAGAAGGTAGGGAAGATGTAGGAAAGTAGTGAGAGGCAATAGAAGTTTAACCTCAGCAACATTATGGAGGTTAAAAAGGGAAAGGTCAGCAGAGTAACACACTGAAACATGACTCGTATATCACTGTGTAAGGCCGAGGGAAGCCCCGGGCTGAGCAACGCCGCAGGACCACACAGAAACACACACAACCAACATGTGACCTGAAAGAAGTGAACAGCGACGACAAATGTGCACAGATACAGCTTTCACCAACAACGGGTGCATTGAAATAGCCATACTGTAATCAGGCTTGACCAAAAAGAAATTATTTCAAAAAATTAGACGCAATTGTTTCACCAGCAGCAGCAGTTTTTAATGTACAGACCTTTTAGCTATCCTGTTTCTAAAATTGTTTGTGCGATTTAAGATGAAGAAAGAAAAAAAAAAAAGACATCACCAGTTCAATTGTAAATAGAGCCAGAGAAGAATGAGAAATGGCACATCACACATGCAGTGGAAACGAGGCCTGCTACTGCAGAAGGTGACTTCAACTCCCGTGTCTCCGATTTCTGGCAACATATCAGCAACAAACGCAAACTGAAATGAAAGTCGCTGTTGAAAGAAATACGATGAAAATGATTCAATGCGGACACACACGTTGTTCATCCATGCAGTACAAAATGTTTAGTTCGAGACCTCTTTTAAGCATTTTGAGAGAAGAGATCCGCAAAACTAAACAGTGGCCTGTGCCAGTTCTACTGCACCTCTCCGAAGCCTGGGCCTGCACGCTGCATGTCACAGTCAAGTAGAAGAAGATTGTTTTTTAAAGCAAAAACAAAAGTTAAGAATTTCCACCATTTTGACAGTAAAAGAAAGCTAGAAGTCCAACAAATTTTTCTAAATGTAAAAAAAAAAAAAAAAACAAACAAATGGTACAAAGTAAATGAAGTAGTAGTGTTAGTGTACATACATACAAAGTTTTGGGTAACATACGAGGGCTTCTACTGTAGGTTTTGGCTGCGCCCTGCGGCCACAGCGTCGAGTGCTACAGGCGACAAACGCAAACTTGAGAATCCAAGTGAACATTCGTCATCACAAATTATTCAGGCTTTGGAAAAGTGAAGCGGTCACAGGGAGTTGACCACCATCCCAGTGATGCTGCATAGATGAAAAGACTCTTTTTTTTTTCTTTTTTTTTCAGCAGACACCGCGCAACCATCCAGGTGTAGTGCATCATTCTTCATTCATTCAGTTCCTTCACTTGTATAAATTATTCTCAAATCGGAACAGAGAAAACGACTCTCTTTCCAGTAGTATCACTAGAAAAGTAACATAAAAACAATTAAACAACTACAGCTAATAAAAAAGAAAATGCAAATTATGCTGATACATTAAGTATTCTCTACTTAGATCTACAGCAAGTTAATAAAAAAAGGAGCACCCAGCTGGTTCTGACCAGAAACTGAGTCAGTCCATCTCAGATTTTGAAAAATATCTTCTGAG
>OMNM01042444.1:0-11295 GCA_900302745.1 Parablennius parvicornis
GGATTTAAAAGATTCTTCTTTACCTGCTTATAAATAGACTCGTAAAAATAGAACAAAAGGAGAGTTGTTTGCCTTTGGACTGCCAGCCCACAGTTCTGAACGTGTGTGTGTGTGTGTTGTTTTTCCACTTTCTGAAGATGTTTGAAAATCATCACAGTATCTTCTATTCATCTGTCCGCGGTCTCCGGTTCTTGTTATGAACCAAGTTGCTGGTGGAATCGTCAATTCTGCCAGTCACTTTGGTTTATTTGGTATTTTCAGACTTATCCTGCTGGCTGCTGAAAGAAACAACGTGATGAAAGTGTTGCGTCTGATCACATGATTGCTGGAAGTGTCATCACAAAATGCGAGTGTATCCACTTAAAGTGAATGTACAGCCATTTTAATTTGGCGGCCACCATTTCCCAGGCCAGAGATGAACTTTGAAGCTTCACACATGAAAGTCAGGAATATAAAATAGATCTAAAATATGTAGACAGTTCATCTAAACTAAAAGGTGAAATACAGAGTAATCTGGGCTAAACGATCTCACTCCAGGGTAATACAGAAGTGTCAAAGTTGTATTGTAGGTCCGTCAAACAGCTGAAAAAAGTGTAATAGTTTCCATTTTCTCATGTTAAACATCATTTAGGTGAAGTAAGAGCCACTGGAGAATCAAGAGGCCGTTTGTTCAATAATACAGTGATGATTGATTCTGTTTCTGCGAGTGTTTTTACCCAGAATCTACTTTGAACATCCAACAAATGAAGGAAATCTGAGAGCTTTTTCTCCTCAGTTGGATTAAGTTTCTTTTACTGGTGACTGATTACTCTGTGGACTTTCATCAAGACGGAGAAAAGTCAAAGTTTAGCTCCTTTATCTCCCTTTATGTCCGATTGTGCAGGGAAGTGTACAAAACCTTGAGTTGAATGTGGAGAAATTATAAACCTTTATTTTTCCTGACACAGTCCACATGATGTTTCAAGATCTGCATGAATAAAACACCGTTTTGATTGGACCAGTTGTTTTAAGCACATTTAGCACAGGTCAGTGACTGAAAATCATGTTGCAATAGAACCTGACGCTTACATGGGCGATAGTTTAAAGAACAAACAGTCATTGAGATCATAAAGCCGAAGTATTTTTATTATTTGACACAATATTTGTGTATTATTGAAATACAATTTTATTTCTTCTGAAACCTAATTGCAGGCGTGGAAGAGGTTCCAATCGGGCCAAGACATCAAGAAACTTGTAAAAATTCCAAAGAAAACAGATTTGTTTTCAACTAGCACTCGTCTCAAAGTCATGCTGTCAGAGTGAGTTTGTAAAAACACCCATAATGCAACAGCTTTAGGAGAAGATTTCTGGACATTTCACTGTATTTCACACTAAAAAGGTTCATTAAAATTTGCTTTATGTTGAAATTGTAGTCATTTCCAGTCGTAATTGTTTGTTTTTTGTGAAAACATAAACACTTTCATCACGTAAACTCTGCGCCACAGCAAAAATAAACTTTAAAGTTTACATTTGAAGGTTGTTATAGCAGCGTTTTAACAGTCTGGCACACTCTTGGTCAAGATGGAGTGAAAACGTAGGAGATTTCTTTTCTCCGTGAGACTCGAGTCTTTCCGAGCAGACGAGCTGCTCAGAACATATTCTCTCGGTGGATGTTGTGTTGTTACTGGACAGTTATTCCTCCACTACCAGAATGAAATCCAAGCCGTAACGAAGTGGAATTGTCCTTTCATGGTCCTCGTTGTCTTGTGTTTCACGCTGCGGCTGTTGTCGTTGACCTCGCTGACGTCGCCGTTTGTTTTGCCTGTTTTTTTTTTTTATGTGTTTTTTTTTTCCAGTCACGCACCGGATTATCTCCCCAAGAGCAGATCTCAGCGCGCTATCTCGGCTCTGATACTAAATTTGAGTGTCGTACACGCCGCCCACACACACACACACACACACACACACACACACACACACACTGAGCAGCACATGCACAAAGCAGCCGAGCAGGGAAAAGTTGCTTCAGGAGCAAATGAGAGGGGGGGGATACGTGTTTGAGGAGGGAGGTCAGGCTGCATCCCTCTGCACAGTTTGACACGTGTGTCCAGACCTCTGCGTATTAATGATCATAAACTTTAGTCCATTATCGGATCAACGCTCTATTTTAAGCCTCTCGGCGACCACATCCAGCTTATAAACCGCCCTGAGCTGAAAGCCCGTTGTCCCTGTGCTGTTGTGACACACGTTTGTTCTCCGTGCTCATCGTGTGTGTGTGTTCACACTCCCTCACACTCCGTACCAAGCAGGTTTATTAAGGAAGAGGACAAAATATCAATAAAAACACAGAAGTGAAAGCATCTGTTTGATCGTAGGTACAAACCACTTCTCTTGTTTTTACTAAAGCCGCAGAAGGTTTGACATTTAAAACATTTTCTCTTCTTAACCTTTCACTTCACTTTATTATAGTGGCATTTACTGCAGGCCGCTCCACTTTGTTGTACGACATTCCTCCGTCTCGACAAACTAATTGAAGATGAAACTTCAACATCTGTGGTGGAGGCGGAGATGATTTTACTTTCACCTGCGTTAACCAACTTTGGGAAGCATGGGCGAGAAAAAGCCTTGACAACTACAGAAAAATTTTACCCCGTTTATGGGACAACTTTTCAAGTGAAAATACATTTAATTTAATTTAATTTTATTTTATTTAATTTTATTTAATTTTATTTAATTTTATTTAATTTTATTTAATTTTATTTAATTTAATTTAATTTAATTTTATTTTATTTTATTTTATTTTATTTTATTTTATTTTATTTTATTTTATTTTATTTTATTTTATTTTATTTTATTTGAGGATCACGATGGAAAACATTCTTATATGTGGCTTTTTTGTGTCATAATCATGTTTTTTACATGTCATCAAATGATTAATATAGTTTTGTATGTTTTATTATGTATGCACATGTAGAAAACTCAAAAACAATTATTCAATCATTTATTCATTCATTCACACATGCACAGGAAAACCATGCAAACTCAAGGAGAAAGGCTGCCTAACCTGGAAATATGAAAAACTCCTTATGGCCATATAATCATTCACTGCTCTGCATATTACTGCATTTCTGGATTACGTCTGTATTTAAAAATAATTTATTGTTCAGTTTCAACAATTGGCAGCTGAGTAAACCCTGACAAAACTCTTCAAAAATATTTTTTTTTTCATTTTTCTGGTTTGTTGTGCTGAGCCATGTTGTTCACAGTTTCCATATCCCCTCAGAACATTGAAATAATTTCTTTCTTTAAATATTTTTCACTCTTAGGCTCATATTTTTCAGTAGAGAGAAGTCAAAGGTCTCCACTCTGAATTTTTCCCTAGCACACACATACAATATACTCAAAATTATACATTTAAAACTTTTATAATCAGATAAAGTGAAGTTCTAAAATTGTGTTTGCTACTTGGGGCACCCAGCAGTATCTAGGAAAGTTTGCACATCATAAGGTTTTCTGTGTCTTTAAAAATGTCCATTGTAATTGGAAGAGGTACGCATGTGACAATTCTCATAATCTAATGTTTCTAGTCAAGTCTTAAGTGTCTTTATCACCTCTGCTCTTAACTACAAAAGCCAGTTCTCTTCTCAAACACATTTTGGCTCTTTGATCAGTACTTTGGATCACATACAGGTCATAACTATCAAGACTGTGCTTCATGCCCCATTAAGTGGTTTCATAGTGTTAAATGATCTAAAACTTTGCATATTTTATTCCTTTTATTATGAGACTTTGGTCTGTTAAAACCTCAATAACTTTGGATTGCTTCAGTAAAATCAGTAAATTGCTATTGAAGAATGTGATGTACATGCACAGCTTCATTTGTAATTGTGGTTCTGCATCTGAAGTGAAACAAGGTGGAATAGAAAGTCTCTTCAGTATTTCTTTTTACCCAAATATATCTTATACAGACAAACACACACACACACACCTTTGACTGCGATCACGTTCAGTACAACACACTAGCTGCAGGTTTGCGTCATGAGTCAACAGCCTTGCTTGCTGGTGGCGTTCACAGCAGCTCATATTTCCAGGAATACACACACACACACACACATATTGGCATTTTTCTAGATCTGATGCAGTGGATTTGTGTGATAATCAATGATAAGAACATGTTCCACCACGACTCCTCCATTTCAGTTATGCAAAATCAGACAAACAAGCTGTGTGAATATGTTTTCTCGTCACTTCCCTTGGCTTTGGAGTCGTCATTTTATTTGCGGCGTGTCCGTCTTCCCCGTGTCTTACCCTCCCTGCTGGTGTCCATCCCTCCACTGGTCACATTTTGTCTTTCCTTTGTTCTCCGTCAGAGAGTATCGACAGTCGCAGCTACCGAACCTCTCCTCTCCTCTGCTCGGCTCCCTCTCCCCGCCCGCTCTCACTTGTTCTGGCCCTCACAGGAGGCTCTCAAGGCGCAGTATGTGGCTCCCCTCGCCACACAGTTGTCAAGCATAAACCGATCGTTTCACCTAACCTAATAATACCAGCATTCAACGCGGACACACTTGTATCCTGCTCGCTGTCATTCTGTCTGTGCACCCTTGAGTCCTTTGTCATTTTCATCCTCTCCATCTCTCCTCTTCCCTCTGTCTAATTCAACATCTGCCTTGATCTTTACACTTCACCTCCATTATCCCCCGTGTCCTCTCATCTCTCTTTTATTCACTTCATTTGTGCATTTTCCTTCTCTTAAGTCCCGCACATCCTTTCCCTTCATTGTTGCGTCATCTCACTCTTTGTATCTTCATGATACGTTTTCTCTTTTGGTTATTCTCCCACATTTCATTTCCTACACACACGCACCCACACACACACACACACACACACACACACACACACACACACGCACACACACACCTTTTCTCTCGATTTGTGCCACCCCCTGTTACTTTCAGGTCATTGTGAGCTGCTGTGACAAAAGGAACCATAAACACCCTCTCTCTCCCTCCTACGGAGAATCACAATACCAGATCTCATACAGGCCAGACCTGACGTCCATTTGTGCTTGTGGCTGTGTGTCATTTCTAACGTATGAATGTGCATGTGCTTGGGACTGTCTGCAAGTAAGTGCACATGCATCTGAGGAGTTGCTGTTGTTGCCTTGCTGTTTACTGCTGTTGGAAGTACTGATTGGACATAAGGAGAATCTGGGATGACACACTTGTTGCCGCAATTTTTAAAAAAATGTTTATTTTAATAGTTGTTATTCAACGTATTGTTTAAAACTATTTGCCACCTTGAAATTTATCCAACTATCTTCTATGATGTGTCTATCCAATTCAAGGTCAGGAGGAACTGGAGCCAATCCCATGTGACCACCAACATTTCAGCATGTTGAACTACTACACACATACGTATTCTCATGTAAGGGTTTTAAAGTCACCAATCAGCTTTAAATGTATGTTTTTGGAGTATGAGTGGAACCTGAAGTAGATAATTCCAACAAACCATGAAAAAATCCCCGAAGCTCAGCCCAGACTCGAAGCAAGGACCTCCCCGCTACAAACTAATAGCGCTTACCGTGATGTAGAAATGGTGAGTCGGTCCCAGAAATGGATCACTGGCTGTTTATTTATGCCTTTAGCAACAATTGCATTCTGTTTTTGAGCAGAAATGGTTAATGAAAACCAGTCACAGGCTACAGCTCCGCTCCACCACAGCCTGAAGTCAGAAATCACTGCAGACCTTCAGCACAAGGGGAGGTGACAAGACAAGTTGCAGTTGTGGATGAACAGTTGCATTGATGCTTTGTCCTCTCTCAGGTCAGAGTTCACTTCAAAATGATCCTCAACAGTTTCTTGTAATGCAGCATCAGAACACTTTATCATTGTAAGACCTCCACATTAAAAGCAATTCTGTCATTGCCAGCATGTACAAAGAGATTCATTTGGGGATGGACAATTCTGAGGTTATTACTCTTCTAACAAAGGCGAAATGGGGATGATATAAATGTCTTTGAGTCTAATCCAATTATTTGACATGGTAGACTTTAGTGTGGCAGTTTTATGTGTAGTCACTTACTGTGAGTGCAGCAGGACATTGAGCCCACCTTTGAAAGAAATAATGCAGGCTGTCACTGTGCAGAGGGCAAGGTTATATTCAGCACTGCCAAACAATAAGTATAATACATAGAAAACACAGGAAGATAACATAACCTTTACACTATGTCTTCAGAAATAGGGTCTACATAAAAACCTTATTTTTCAAATTGAGTTCATCCAGTCTATTTGGTGCAAGATGTCGTGAGAAATGAGTGAGAAATGGGGAAAGTCAGTTGGTGTAAATGTGACATTTTGTTCTTGCTGACTCTTGGCTACATTAGGTGCTGTAATTCTTCTTCATTGTCCACCAGACACAACACTGAAGCCCCCCACAGCAACTTTGTGTGCAACCATGCAGTGTGAAAATGGAAGACAACTACAAGTTTTGCTCAAATGTTTGGCTCGTGCAGAATGAAGAAGGGCCTGGATCTTAATCTGTTGGTGGTGCTGTGGTTGTCCCTGAAATACTAAAAAAACAGTTTTCTGATTGTTGTGCTGCCAAGACGTTTGCACATTGTACTGTTTCCCATTAAAATAACTTGAATTGAATTAGTTCTAGTCCTGAGATGGATGCAGCAACATTTCAACATTCTCAAATTCCTATTTCAACATTACTAGCTTTAAAGAATATCTCCCTCGAAGAGAAAAGCCTATTAATATCACCTAAGCATCACACTTGTCGGCTCGATGGGGCTACAGGTCCATCAAACAATATCTGTATCTCATCAGTGCGTTTTCTTACTTGTTTTTTTATTCTAATACGGCTTCAGCACAATGAGCCAATAGGCCCTTAATGTAAACCACGACAACATGCGATTAACATCTGTAGTGCCAACAGGCCAAACTTACCTTGACTGACATTAAAAAAGGTGTGTCCAGGATTTACTGGACAAAACAGTCGAGGATTGTCCTTCTTTCGTGCACCTGGTCGGTGACCACCATGGAGATTCAGTATCCACTTGCCATTTAGGAAATCGGTGCACACAGGGACATTTCGGTGAGAAGAAGCGAGGGTTGTCGTTGCGGTGCTGCGGTGCAAAACCCGGTTCCCCGACGGAAAAATTAGGTTGCGTGTTGAAGCCTTGGCGACTCTGCGTGGTGCGCACTGGTCTCCACCGGACTCACATCTCCACACAAAAAAAGCCGACAAGAAAATCAAAATCTCATTTTCTTTTTACCAGCCAACTTTAATTTGCAGGCTCCAAAAAGGTAATTTACAGCCGGTAAATGTCAAAGATGATCAATAAATTGAGTTCCACTTTAAGCCGTATGCGCAAAGGAATTTGGGAACACTTTTTTTCAACATGGTCACGTTGACAGAGCACGCTGCAAGCAAAAAAAAAAAAAAAAAAAAAAAATCCTACGAAGCAGGAGAAAAACTGTCATATCCAGCAGCATTCCTAAACGTCCCCATCTTCAAGTGTTTCCCAGTTTTCATAAAATACTTGCATAAAGAACATGTCACATCTTCTCAAACCATTCCGATGGCAATTTAGGAGCTGAACTTGATAATCCAGAGCCTCTGTATCCAAAAGGCGTGCCTGTCTTTACAAAAAAAAAAAACAAACACACAAAAAAAAAACTGCAACAGTTAATTCCCTGTGGGCTAAAACACAAGAAATTCGATTCTTCACTTCATCGTGCGTCCAGACCTCATCCTGGTGGAATACGCGACGGAGCGGCGCATCGGTCAAGCTCCACATCCAACCAAAATATCTGACGGAGGTTCACCCAAGGCTGCTTCGGACAAATGAACGGGTTGGGAAAAAGATGTCAAAACAGTTTTCCACTTGAAACGGTGAGATGCTCAAGGGGTGGGGAAAAAAGTGGATTTCTTTAAGTCATTCCCACGCTGCAGGAGCATTTTAATTTGTCTGTAGCGCGTCAAAACCGCGTCTTGTGGGTGAAGTCTTAGCGAAGAGTGAGTGAGAGAGAAAGCGAGAGGGAGACGAGGAGGAGGAGGAGGTGGTGGAGGAGGGATGGGGGGGCGCTTCTGGTTATATGGGGGACGCATTCCTTTAATCAGTCCTCACATGGAAAGAGCTTGTGTGGGGCCAGTAAATCACTGGCGAAATGGAACTGAACTTAATCTGATTGAATTGATTATTATACAAAAGAGCGCAGACTATGGAAGTCTCCGCTTCTCTCTGTGCGTTTCGTGCGTGCGCGGTGTGTGTGTGCCATGTGAGGACTGGCAACATGGTATATGGCGGTATATGTGGAGGAGTTAATATTTAACGAGGCACGCGTTTACCTTCATAACCAGTTCACACACCGCGTGGAGCGTCTAATGTGGCGCTGAGTGTTTGCGCCGGGCACGCAAACAGCGGTTAACGATCAGCCTTTCGTGGCTTCATGAGATCGGACAGGCGGACGCGCCATCGCAGCGTGAACGCCTCACGGACTCACGCGTGAGCAAGTTTGAAGCGCCACGAGGCGCGGCGGTGCGCACTGGACGGAGTGCACTGCAGATCGTCTCTGGCGAGTGGGTGCCGATCCCTTTGGCATATGATGAGACAACATATTGTAATAACAGTGCACGGTGGCGCAAAGTGGAGTCATGCCCAGGTCCCTTAGAGGGGAAAGAGAGGGGGGTGATGAACGGGGAGGTACATCATCTCATGAAAAATCGCCTGTAACACACATTTACGCACGCACATACACGAATTGTTCAGAAACTTATTCCCACAGAGCTTCACATTGCACTGATGTTTCACATCAATTACAGTTCGGTATGTGTGAATGCATCTATATCTGTCAAGTATTAATATATATCCTCATTTCTAGCCACCCATTTGTCCACCCATGCTTTGCCCAGTTCAGGGTCTCTGGGCACTGAAGCAGATTCCAACTGATTATTGGTACACCCTGGAAAGGTCACCACTCCATCACAATTTAAACACAAAGGCAGACAACCATACACTCACACCTAGAGTATTAGGAACCAGTTCACCTTAAATGCATTTCAGACTGCTAGGTGGAACTATCCAGAGAAAATCCAAACTCCAAACAGAAGATAAGTCATTCAGGATTCGGACCAACAACAATATCACTGTGAGGTGGGAGAGCTAACCACTACATCAACATGCCACACCACCTTTCCCTGCAAACCTTATTGGATAAAGCAATATAAAAGACTGAATGAACGTGTGTTGCAATAGAATTATTGTAGGTTTTGCAATCCATTTCACTTCATAACGTAATTTCTCAAAACTCAAAAGGAAAAAAAATATCCATTTGGGAAAGGTAATATTTTTTAACCTCAAGAATTTATTTTACTGCTGAGCCTCCATGAAACCCAGAAACTGCTTCCTATGTGCCTCGTTTTTTTTGTAAATTGTGTTCAGCACAATGGACAGCTAAGAAACTGTCAGGATTTGTTTTGCCGCTGTCCAGAGTGCTGAAACTTCACTTTTTTGAAAATACTGTACTGGATTAATGTCAGCCATTCTTTCTTTCTTCCCCTCATCTATCTGTCTTAACGTCATCCACAGAGAGTCAGAGCGTTCTTACAAACTCTTTAGACACACAAGAGTCAGTACTGGGTCTGACCTCTTCCCCAACATTCAAAATTACAACTGAGAAGATTTATTTTTCCCCAGAATTTGTCCAGAATTGTGCCAGTTACATCAAAAAAAGGTCTCAGACTTTCATATTCTGACAGCAAGAAGAATGGTCAATCAATACTATTGGTCAATCAATCAGTTTGATTGGTATTTATATACCAATCAAACGGTCATGGTAACGGTGGTGATGAAAGTGCAATATTCTCTTGATTTTTGTAAGAAACACAATGTTTAGGAGCTGAAAATGTGTTTTATATTAGTCCTTAGAAATAACGCTGATATGTGTTGTATAAAGAGTGAGGCTGCAGAGATTTGGGATCAATTAAACATGAACACTTTCCTTCACATGCTAGGTCACCCGCTGAAAACAAACAGCAAGTCACTTTGAAGCTTAAGTATACGGTTTAGTTTAAGGCACGGCCTACATGTATTGACGGCAAAATACTTATTATAGCTCTTTAATACCACACAAAAAGAAAAGGCCAAACACATGAAAATTACATGTTTCGCCATTGTGAGGTTATGACTAATTCAAAGCACCATGTGCAAAAATACCCCCACTTGCCAGCTTGAGGTAAAGTGCGTTATTCATAAGTTGTGAATAATTGAGGTTCAGGGAGCACAGTTGGAACTTAGTTGGAATATTTGCTGACTGTGTGCTTTGTCTTGGCTTGGCACTTATGAGGAACTACAATGTTCGGGTTAGGCAATTAACAACCAGAACAAAGAAAGAAAATGAGCTTATCAGTGTGTTATTGATAAACAACAAGCTGTTAAATGCATCTTATCCCAACACATACAACTTAACCCATTTAATTCTGTTTATTTATTGATCAGTTTCTTTAGCCAGACAGAACAATAACCCCCACATGCATGTACTGTATCTGTTACTTAACAGTGTTTTGTTGTCTTGAAAAGCTGTAAATTGAATTGCGTCACTTCATGGCACATCCTGTCACCTCGTGTCACACCGCATCTCGTCACGTCAAGTCACTTCCTGTCACATTGCATGGCATCACAACAAAGCAATGCAACAAAAACAAAGACATCACGAGTCCTGTGTTTTGTTTCTGTTGTGTTCAATTCAGGGCATTGACATAAAGTCAGGCTTAACCATCGGAAAACTACATTTTCTATACAAAATGCATATTTCTATCCCAATTACATGTCACAATCAAGACAAAATATTTTCATTACTGTCGTTTACCGACAGACAATGTAAACCCCCCCCAGCTTTGTCCTTGACATCTAAGTTGATGAGTGTGAACAGCCACTAGCATTTTGAGTAAACTTGTACAGACCAACTTTAAAACTTTTCATCCTTCAGTCCAGTACAGATGCAGTTCTCAAATAGATTTGAAGACCAGGAAACAGCACAACTGCAGTTTGCTTTCAGAGAAAGAAACAAAAAATTCCAATTTGTCTCTGTTTTTTCCAGTCTTGACCACTCCCATTAAGACAAAGGCTGAAAAAAGAAAAAAAAATCACGTGAAGCCTTGTTCACCTCTGTTATGTCAGTTTGGATGGCCATGCCGATAGAGGCTGCTTTCTGCAGAGATGCCAGTTTGCGCACAGCCTCCGGGGCTGCTGGGGAGAGATAGGCTACATCCCAAGGTGTATGTGTGTGTGTATGTTTCGGAGGATGTGTC
>OMNM01042469.1:6387-17647 GCA_900302745.1 Parablennius parvicornis
CAGAGAGACATCTGTAGAGACGCAATGAGCAATGGCATATATGGCGGGCAGACATGGCGGCTATGTGCCTGTGGATGGATACACACATACACTGGCATTACTGACCTCTGTGCTTCCTCATGTGTGACCGGTGTCAAACAAAGTCACTTTCATTTTAACACAAAGACACATGGGAACTCTCTCTGCTGGATCCCGCGGCACACGGCCAACACACGTAAGCTCAATACCCACAAGATTACACGCACATACTCATTTATGCTCAATATCGAATTCACCGATCACATGGTACAAGCCTAATTTAAACAGTCTGATAATGTCACTGCTGCTCAGGTGGAATAAAAAAATCCCTCGGGGGGGGTTTGTAGACTGGAAAAAAAAAGTCAGGTGAGCGACGTTTTCCAGTGGAAAATACTGTAATGGGTTTCAGAGTAAAAAGGCCTGACTAATTCAAGATGACAAAGGGTCATCTGGGATTCAAATAAGCACTTGTTATAGCCAAGGTATGCATCAGCACATCTCTAAAAGGACTACACAAGAGACCGCAGGGGCAGAGGCCGCGCTGGGTGTCACTTCCAAACTGAGATAGCCTTTGGCCCGAGGTCACCAAAACTTCACAATAAAAGCACAGAAAAGTGTTAAAGGAGGCTCCATCATGTCTTAAAGAACCATTAGTCTCATATTAAACCATCAGGAGACTTTGTTCTCTTTGTGTGGGTTTACTGGAGGTTACTAAAGTTTCTAGAAGTGGAACAGAAGTAGAACCTTCAGTTCCACAACCCGGTTTCAGTTATATAATAGCTAACACAGGCGCCACTGTCAAAATTAAACCTAAAACTTTGCTATTTGATAAGTCTATCTGTTAGTTAAGGCCAGCTCAAGTCACCACGGATCATTTTCTAGTGAAATTGCGAGAGGTTTAAACTCATTCTGATGTTCTTTACATTTTAAAACCTACATGTGTGAGCATTACGTGTCCAAAAGAAACTTTTCTTTTGCCAATTTTCAACAAATAAAATAATATAAAGCTACAACACAACAAGGATTACACAGCTCAGTAAATAAAATTTTCGTGATTACAGTTTAACATGTTAAACATTACATTTTCAGCCATCTTTTTGTCATTTTAGAGCCTTTTTAGTGGATTCAGTCTTTTAGCTATTATCGCCAACTCTTTGAGCTTGTGTCTTTTCATTATTTTCTTAATTTTAAACTTTGTGTTTAAGTAGTTTTATCCACTTAATATTGGTTTTAGTAATCTTAGCATTTCATTTTTGCCATTTTGACTCACATATTTGGCTTATTTTTCCCTTTCAGAAAATTTGCCACGGCCATTTTAGCCATTTTAAATATCTGAGCTATTCTACATTTTGAAGCCGTTTCAACTTTAGCCATTTTAGTCATTTGTTCCTTTTGAAAAATGCGTCTGGTGTGCAAATGAAAAAAATAAAAACAACCAGAAGGTTAAAAGCCGGTCACTGCACACAGTCACATGATTTCCTCAGCACCACAGTGGATTCAAACAGTCTCACCAGTCACCAGAGCTCAATCCACCAGAGCTTCTTCGGGGAAGTACTGGAACTGAAGCGTCACATCATGAAACGTGAAGGCGACAAATCTACGACAAGCGTGCGGAGCTATCATGTTTAGATGGTGTAAAATCTCAGAGGAAGGTTGACTTCATAAATAATACAAGCACAGAGATATACTGAATACACGCCAAAAATAACTCAAGCCATTTTGACAGCAACGGGGGATTCAAACCAGTACGAGCGCAGTGTTCCTGAAGTCATGACCAGTTAAGTGTATCTTCCCCTCAAATTGAATAGAAATGTGAATCCATAGTATCCTGCTCTCACAGCCCATATAGATGTGTGTGGGCTCACATAGAATATTCTTTTTATGAGTTCTCGACATGTGGTGGAGATCATAATAAATTCAAAACGAGGAACTGTGATCATAGAAAAGCCAGAATAGAAGATAAATGGTGGTATCCTTGAGAAGAAATACTGCATTACCCTTAATGTTATGTAAAAACCTTGTCTGCACCCACTGACCTCACATGCTTCCTTATGCTAAATACGTTCAAAAAGTGTGCGTGTTTGGTATCATTTCTTTGTTTTAACAACCTTTCATGGTTATAAACCTTAATCTCTTCTTAAACTTAGACTTCTTAGGCTACTGGGTATATTTTGCTAATTTTACAATAGTGAAGAAAGACAAGTCTCATGCAAACATAAATAAAGAAAAGTAGCGGGAGTTATATTGCTTTCTGGAGGAGCTGTGACCATTTGGACTCCATGCAGACTAACGCAGTTCTTTGTCATGATGGGTTGTGTTTATATCACTCCAATCCCACCTTTCAAAGCGAATTTAAACCGTCAATGTATTTTCACCTCATTTTCTTTATCGATTCTGACATAAATACCAGAGCCCACTGGAGGGATCAGTGAAATTACAGCCTCCAAACATTGATAGTTAACATTTGGATTCTAGAGAAAAACGTCTTTTTATTGGATAGTCGACGGTTTGATTTGATTGGTATAAAACATATCGTAAGATAAAACAATCCTAAAGATCTTTCCCATCTGGGAAGTTTGTCTGTATGAAGCTATTAAAAAAAAAAAAAAAAAAAAAAAAAAAACGTAAAAGGTTAGAAATTGTGGATCACAGATTGTTAAATTATCTGACTTTCTGGAAGATATGTATTAATAAAACAATGTACAAGATGTGATTTATAAACAAATCAACTGCACACACGCAGCACTGTCAACAGTCGTTACCACGATACAGCAAAAGTCTCAACAGTCATTTTAGGACAAATCCTACCTCAATTCTTCCCGTGTCTGGTTGGAAGCCTCTGGCTGGGTCCTCGGTTGTCACTCTGCACTGGATGGCACAACCGTTCACTCTGATCTTGTCTTGTTTGAGGCCGAGCTCCGGCAGGCTTCGGCCCTCGCACACGTGCAGCTGGGCATGCACCAGGTCCACACTGTTGCAGAGAGAGAGAAAGAGGTGATGAGGTGAGTAAATTGACTGACAACCTGAATGCGGTGTGAATAGCCCTTAATGTCCCCTGATATCACTGTAGAGAGCATTTTCCTACACACTTACACCGAGGCTTAAAAGACCTGCGAAAGCCCTTTTGAGAGGATAAAACATTCCCAGCTATTCTTGGCCAAAAAATCTGAATGGAAAGGGGGCGGAGTTGGAGTGGAAGTCACTTCTCCGAAGCTCCTCTCCCTGGAGCAAATGAATCTATGACGCATGACAAGAAAACAGTCCCTCGCTGATGGCTTCTAAACGTCAGTAATGATTCTACGTTGCTGAAGAAACAGCTTCTAGGGAACCAGTAAGAAAATTTAACTCCCATAACCTCAACCAAGAGACAAATCGACAACACATTTTTGTTACAATTACTGGAGAAGCGAAGACGTCTCCGCGTGTTCACCTGATTCTGTCGCGCGACAAAGTCAGAGGTAAAACGTTTCCAGCTCCCAAGAACCACACCATGAAATTGTGGAGTCTTTCGTCAAAACGATGCGGATGTACGGTTGCAAAGACATCAGGTTTGTGTTTGATGCATTTCTGTGAATAATGACAACACTGGCAGCCAATAAGTCAACCAGTCAAATAGGACTTGACAAATAGCACAAGATTGCTCCGTTTCAGCTCCACTGGCTCACTCAGAGAAACTGTACTGTCAGTGTGTCTTTTCACTTTTTATTATTGTCAATAAAATCGGCCGTTTATTTTCTATAACTTCAAAACTACATGTTGGTTGGTATTTTTTTTTTTTCGGCTCTCCCACCTTGATTTCTATATACACACACTATTAAATTGTACAAAATATTTTATTCACGCGCATCCCGAAATGTATTTTCTCCCCGGACCAAAATGCATGCAAACATTCAAAAGTAGCCCCACATTATGCAAATGTGCATTCAGTAATTACCAAATATAAGGAGGTATTTAAATACGAGTCGGGCAGAATAGACTTTATTTTCTTCCATTTACATGAGCTGTAACCCTTAACATCAAAATTGCCTCATCTGTATGCATTTATTTAAATGTAAAGCTCAAATGAGAATTGCTGGGTTAAACTTGGTGACCTTGCAGAGACTAAAACACAAGTGAAAAAAAAAATGTGTGAAGATACGATACTCGTCCTTGTCGGCGCTCTTTCTTTCGGATGCCTTTTAAAATGCAGCGGTGGACAGACAACAGTGGGTGGAGGAGCACATAATTCTTAAAACGGCCGTGTCCTGGCAACCCACCTGCTGCCAAACATAAACACACTCGTACAAACCGGGACACCTCTCTGCCTCGAGGGGCGAAAGAAAGAACAGGAGGAACGCACATTAACAAACAGGCTTCCATCGTGGTCAATGTGCTGGCTCCCAACTTCTTAACGTCTCAATTATCTTCCGTCCACATTCTGGTCAAGCAGAAGGACAATTATGCTCCAGCCTGGTGTGAAATGTGTTGGTGGATAGCACAGATTTCTTTTTTTTTTTCTCCCCTTGATAACTTGGATGGGCATTCAAGTTGTGTTTTTGTTACAGTTGCATCGAGATGTTCGATTTTCAAAAATCACTCCGGTTGCATCCTAAACCAGCAAAAGAGAGAAAGCTGAAACGAACCACTTCATGAGATCTGCCCAGAGCAGTCGAGATGGAAATAGTCCTCGTCCGCTGTTCTTTATTTTTTAATTAGGATGTCAATTTGTAACCAGACTGAGAATCGCAACTAGTAATCATGGGGTCCAGCACACTGCCAGCTCCCCAAGGCTGCGGTTTAGTAACAGGCAGAGCATTAGAAATGATTTGGAGTCCAATATTTGAGAACAAAATTATTAAATGTCTTAGATAATGTGACGGTTCCTTTTTGAATTATTCTTTTATTTTTTTTAAACGTAGCGAGGTCCCCCGCAGGTTCTCGTCAGTCCAAAAATCACATTGTTAAAATCAATTGGTGGCTCTAGATTGATCGTAGTGTGAGTGTGTTTGAGGAGTCTGCTGTTAAGGCATAAGAACGGCTTCTTCTGTCAGAAGAAATTTTGCTCAGTGGTGCAAACCGTCTTGTCAGAGTTTCTTCAGCGTGTTCTGCAAACTCTTGTGTAATTTGTTCGGATTTTTTTTGTTTACTTCCACATTCCGCCACAAATCCGCGACAGGGCTGTGTGTTTTATATTCACGCACTGCTGTATGCTGCGCTCACACGTTCCAGCTCGCTAAAGACTATCAGTTATATTGTTTAGCATGTAGCCTCGCTACTGTGTGAGCACTGAAGCACATTAGCATGTAGCACGAATCGGAGTTCAAGCAATGAACCTGATATTTTTTTGCTCAGGGCTGTCAGCTCCTGCCATTTAAACCTGCAGTTAAAACCAGACTAACTTTCTCTTTTATTACTGATACAGTTCAGTGAAATGTATTTCTGAAAACATTGGAAGCGAGAAATAAGAAATAAAATATGAGGTTGAAAAGTTAAATTGTTGCTTTACAGCCAGTTGTGAGTGGGCGTGGCCTACAAGTTCAACTAGATTCTTCTGGAAGTATGAAATGTGGCGAAAAAGAATTTCTTTTGGCAGCCAGCTGAACTTCATACTCCTATAGACCAAGAAGTCTTAATGTGCCGTTATCCACACAGAACTTTCTCATATTCTATAGCTTGATATCCTTATATGATATATCATCATAATCATAAACTAAAAAAGCACTCGGAGAGCGCAGACCTCCAACAAATGGCGTTTTCAATGTTAAAATTTCACAACTTCAAAGTGCCGCCATATCGTTAATCTGGATCGGATCCAGACAGAATTTGGCACAATTCAGGGAAATGATCACCCAAATATACATGTCAAATTTCAAGAGAATGGAAAGAGAATTCTATGAGTTATGATTTCTGAAACTCGTCGGTTTCCGAACCGAAAATGTCGGTTTCCAATGTTAACTTCAGGATTTTTTCCTGACCTTATACTGGATCCGATCCAGATTAAATTTTGCACCCTACTAGACATGACCATCCTACAGATCACTAATTTTTACAAGTCAAATGGATATGACCTCCAAGAGATATGATTTTTTGAAAATGGCTGAATGATAAGTAAAGGGGAAAAAGAGCATCTGCTATTTTTTTGTATCCAGATGGTTATCCGGATCACTCTCAAAATTTAATGGAATCTAGGATTAGTCAAGACAATTCTGAAATTTTTTTTAGGAAGATCTTGTTTTTGCATAATCATGTAAAACAGACAAACGAAACCTGGCAAAAACATAACCTCCTTAGCGGAGGTAAAAAAAAAGATGTAAAAAAAAGAAAAAAAGAAGTAAAACACTGAAAAGACAAGTATTGAACCAATGAATTGAGAAAATAATGCTCTCGTGAAAGTGCTGTAACCATATGTAAATAGTCAAAGTCCACTAGCGAAACAAAACATGTTATGACATGAAAGTCACGCTCAGACTTTATCACTTATAGAACAAATCTGGCCTATTTTTCTGTTCCTCATTTTGCTCGCATAAATCTTCTAATTTGAAAACATACGGTAACGCTGATTGAATGAGGCCCCTTGAGAGTTTATGAAATATCATTGTATACTAATTTGACTCTGACAAATTAAAGGGCCTGCAGCAACATCTGTCCCTCAGTTCATCCAGTTACTGAATAAAAGTCCTTTGTATCATTAGCAAGTTCCCCAATAATCACAGAGGATGAGGAAATGTGGGAATTATACAATGAGAATGCTTGTTTTAAGTTTCTAACTCAAAGCTGGGAATTGTAAAACAATGATGATGGCTTAATTTGACATGATTCATTTTTATAGACAGCAACAAACATCAATGAGGAGTATGAAGTGTGACGCCGTATTGTGTAAAGTGATTGCAGTGATTGTGTTTCCTCTTGTCAGGAGTAAAAAGAAAGAATACAAGGCCAAACTGCTGCAATTCACCTGAGGTACTATTAACTAATTAATATATTTATAGCATACAATAATGGATTCTGTTATCGCTCTCTGCATTGTCCTTTGGTGTCTTTGACAAATTCAGATGCAGCATAGAAATCACATCTGCACTGAAAGCTGTTAATTATGTGATTAGTATGATGTGAGCATGACTATTAAAATATTTTTTTTTCCCTCTGATAATCATGCATGTTAAGCATGAAAAAGCCGCGACACATACCTTTTGAACACGAGAGCCGGAGGCAAGATTTGAACATCGCATCTCATTATGCGGCATAATTTTGAAGAATTCACTGACATATATATGGAAACTAGGAAAGGGAAGATTTTTGCTGATTTCTTAGATCAATTAAATAAAAATTATTCTCTTATTAAGGTCCAAAAAGCAACCGGCAGGCTCCCTGGTGCCCCCATAATCAGGTTCATGGTAATTTTAAGCAATATTTAGACAATATATTCATTCAATTTACTGCAAATATATTATAATGTATTTAAAGGTTTAAAATGTAAAAGTCACACATGTTGAAAACAAGAGGATACCGTATTTAATAAAATAGCAAATATGATTCCTATAAGTGATATGTGAAATGTTTTTGTTTTTGTTTTTATATCAGGCACCAGAAGAATTTGAAAAAAAAAAAAAAAAAAACAGCAGTTCAGTGTAAAACAACAGATATTTCTTTTTTATACAAAGTCTTATAATTGGGCACACATTGAATCCTTCAAAATGTAAAATTTATTTGTCGATGTTCTCTCACTGTATTCTGCATGTACTTTGTACACCTCGTGCACTGCACACACCGGAGCACAAAGGAGATCACACTATGCTACATGTAGAGCTATAAAAATAAATGAAGCAGTCCTCATAAGCCGCAACGCTACCAAAGATGGCTTTGTGTCAATTAGTTGTTGGAAATTAGATTAGATACAGATGTAGTTAGAAATCTGCACATTATAAATTCAAATCCTCAAACTAGGTTCGGCCCTGGGGCTGTCAGAAAGTGCAGGTCCACCTAATTATACTGGGAAACAATGGATGGGGATTATTGGAATCCATGCCAATATTGATAATATTTTGATGTAGTATTGCATATACTGTATTCCCAAAATTAACAGATAATCACATTATAAGAAACCTAATCACACAATTTAAAAGCCGCCTCATATTTTGTTTCCATTGTTTACTACTTCTTCTGAATGACTATACAATATTCATGCATTTGTACATTTACAATATCTATGTTTTTCAGCTGAACTTGCATTTTATATTTTGTTAAAAACCATGAAAAAGCCCCAAAAATGTCAAATTAAATATTGTGGGGTTTTTTTCCTCCAGTTTCAACTTCTCCGGTGTTTGTTTCTCAAGCTTTGTCTCACTTTGAGGTTTTGATGTGTCAAAGGTACAAACTTTATTTTGCATTTCTGACAATACTGAGGAATATATAAACTCCTTTAAGATGCCAAGTCCAATATTACAAGTCTATTTTGCTGCCCCTGACTGTTTGCAGGCTGAGCCTTTTCCTCGCTCAGTGCTTCTGAATCGCTGCCAACCTTCTGTTTGATCAACGCAAAAGGAAAACGGAAACCTGCACATATGTTGTAGAATGCGTCTGCTCCCTTGAATCTTTGTCTTTTTTAACTGTTGGAAGCCTTATCTCACTGGTAAATGCATTATTTGACATTTGTTTATACGCTCTTCGCAGCAACCTTGTGAAAAGTGATTGCCATTCTTTATACATCTTCAACTCTGTCTTGAATGGGGAAAAAAAAAAAGAAATCTGCCTCTTATACTTAGAATGAATCAAAAGGTGACCCCACTCAAGAAACTAGGAAGTGCAGGAAGGAAACGTAAGCACTCCAGGTCTCTCTTTATATATTGTCTACTTGAATAAATTCTCTGATGCTTATAAAGAGTATGTCTGAGACAGTTTGAGAGTTTTTTCCAGTGGGAAGTCTGAGAAGCCTGAAACGCAACATCCCACAATTCAGCTGATTCCCCGGCTGATAGCAGTCCCAGTGAGATTTAGAATCTCTCCAGGCCATCAAGGGCCAACCTCAGGTTTCGATCCCAACTAGCAGTTTGTGGTAGACCTCCAATGAGCGCTACCCAGGGTGGCCTCCAAACCAACTGCAGCTCTACTCTGAATTCCTTCCAGGTGGACGGAGGAATCCGAGTCCTCCAGCACTCATGGCCGCAGGTGAGTATAGAGACGCAGATCAACTGGTAAAAAGAGAGCTTAGCCTTGCGGCTCAGCTTCCCATTCAACCAGTACATCCTGGTAACCGCTGGAGCTTCTTCCAGCCGGCAGCCAGTCTTACATTCCCTTCTCTCATTGTCCGAGAATAAAATCCACAGATACTTACAGCCCCTTGCCTCGAGAAAATTTTCTTTTTCCACCTCACAATTAAATGTCTGAATGTCATTCTTAAGTTGGCACAACGTCTCGTGTAAAGTTCAGTAAAAAAAAAAAAAAAAATCCTATACCACAGTTCGGTGCTAAAGCCCTACTTTGAGACAAATCTGTTTTCGTAGCGTTGACATCAGTCTAAGCTCATTAAACCGAGCAGGTTTCTCTTCTGGTAGCTTCAAAGAAGAAGAAAACACTTTTATCTGCGGTCCGGGTCAAGGTCGTACACTCCTTGTTTATCAAATAATGCAAATGCGTCATCCCCGGTTAACTTCAAGCCTTAACTTTCTTAACACGGTTAACCTGAGAGAGGATTTGCAGTGCGGCATAACACGCCATCAACATTAACTGGGTCAACGGGAGCATGTTATTATTCACACATCATGTTAGACGGTGAAGGGTAGTAACATCAAAGTGAACCCGGTTTCCTCTTGACAAGACGTGCAGCGGAGGAAACGTGACTGGTTTCTGGTTTTGTTGCATGGCATTAAAGTATTTCCATGTTCAGGTGATGCACAATGAAAATACTAGTTAAAAACTTAAAGGTTAAAGAGTTTTCCATGCAAAACTGAAAACTCATAACACAGATGTTGTTTTATCTCGCAAACAGTTTGTAACCAACTGCAGAAATTCTATGTTTTTGTTTTGATTTTTTTTAAATCAAGATATCGATCAGGTATTATGTCTTAAAGATATTAAGACATAATACCTGATTCTTCTATTTTTAGTATGTTTACATAACATATTTGGTATAATCTTTAGGTCCATCTGCCCTGATGTAGTGGACGTGGGTTCAAATCCTTTTAGATTTGTTGTAAAAATTGCAATGGTTTTTCATAGTGGAAAAAGATGGCAGCCTGAAACTGATATTTATACTTATACTGCTGGCAAGTAACTCACAGGCACATATGGTTTACGTCACTAACATATTAGACTGCAGGCGAGAAATTCTAAAGAGTGAAAAAAAGTCCTCCGCGAGAGGTAGATCAAAATGGCTACCAGGCCCTTTGACAGGGACGTTTAATGCATTTCAAAGGAAGGATAGACGTTCTCCTTTAAAAGACGATCATGGTAGAATTACTGCAGGTCATCTCCGGAGTCAAGAGTGCAATGAAGGTTTCATTAAATTGTAATTCTATTAAAATGAATTATCATGTCTGCCCTGAGTTATGCTCGGGTTAGATTGTCAGGGTTGAGCAGATCAGAGCGAAGAAAGTATAATGTACTGACCTGTGACTGCTGAGTGAGCGCAAGTAAGCACACGTTACCTTTTTTTTTTTTTTCTCCCATTACAGTCAGAAATATATCAAACATATGCATAGGCTAAGACCTACGACAGAACCGCAGCACTGAGCCCATGGCTTCATGCACGCACAGGCACCTTCTCCCCCTTCAGTGGACACCTTCTCTACAGTATCGCGGTACATGAAAAGTACATTAGTCTAATGTTGGAACTGGAACCAAAGAACACAGGCGTGCTATCTTTAAGTCCGAGCGTGCACGCACTTTCACATTCAGCAACCGAGCTCACGCAAACTGTCTCAAATCTGTCACGTATGCACACACACACCGAGACCATGAAGGCAAAGTACTAATTGCATATCATTTTCCGTCGTTCCACTTGGAGCTCGTTAGCGAGGGAGAAGGTGGTGGCTGCGCGCCCAGAACCAAAAGTGGGAGAGGGAGAAGAAGAAAGGACGAGCAGCGTGAGGGAAGGAGGCAGCTTGCTGTGGCCACAGGAGATGAGAAGAGAAGGAGCAAAACAAGTATAATATAGCAGGACAAATAGGCAGGGTGGTAAAGAAAATATGTAATTCCACTCTTAAGATCCAGCTGGATAATAGAAATTGAGAGACGGATTAGCAAAAAAATAGAGGGGGGGGGGGGG
>OMNM01042472.1:1314-12215 GCA_900302745.1 Parablennius parvicornis
TTTTAAAAAAAAAAAAAAAAAAAAAAAACAATAAAGAAAGACACAATTTTTCTGTAGCCATCCAATAATGTGCCTTTTACACCCAACTTACACAACAATGTTTCGAGTGCAAACACATTGTTTTTGCATTTTCATTTCGGAAAGGTATCCCTTTTACACAACGATGTCCATCCACACGTGAACAGCAGATGTTATGCAGTTGGCATGCCGGGCTACGAGTTGGTGCTGTTGGTTGTTTTTGCAATGAAAACACACACACACATGCGCGCAGAGAACAACACACTATAAACATTGATGGCGAATTCATATGGATGACCAAGTTGGATTGTTAGTCTGGGTGACTGTCAACTATAAAACTACCAAGTCCCAGGAGAAAATGAACTGGGACTCATGACACTCTGGAAGCTCTCATTGTTGTTATTGTCCAACTACTGAGCATGTGCAGATCTATTCACTATGCTCATAGAGCGTTTGTGCAGCAGTAGCATTTGCAGACAAGTCTGTATTGTCCCTTTCCACGGAGTAGGAGCATTTTTCAAAAAGTTCCACCTTGGGAGCTATTTTCAATAAGTTTCAGAAAGTTGTTGTGTAAACAGACACCCAAAGTGCGGGGAAAAAAAAGAAAAAAAAAAAAAAAAAAGCCTTTTTCACTTTAAAACCGTTAGGCCTCTAGCATACCATAGGGCAGGACAGGAACACAGAAATTCACCCAAACACTAGTAAGTCTTTTTATTAATGTCACGGTTGCACAGACAGGACATCCAAAATCTGCACAGACGGACCCCAAGTCAGTCGCTGTGAGATAAAAATGTCATGTCCCAGTCAAGCCACCATATATCAATCATAAAAAAAAAACACAGAAGAAGTGCAGCCATCTGATAAATTACAGCAGTCCTTAGGCAGACACAACCATTGGCCCAAACAAACATGTCAACAAGTGCTCCATATATTTCTGTTCTGACACGTCGGGAATCTCGATACTAATAGTTTTGATGTCGAAAGGGGAAAAAGTTCCTGCAAAATGTCAAACAAAAAGCAATAAACCCAGTCGGCGTTTCTGAAATGCTGAGTGGTCTTCAAATAGTTCTCACTAGTTCTGCAAACACACGCGCACAAATACAAGGGATCACACAACCATTCTCTGATGGCCATCTTTTGCTTTTTCTCCGTCTTGGAGTCTCGTAGCTTTCTGTTTTTGCACACCTTTCATGAAGTTTTCCCACTATGGGTCTTGCCTCTAAATCTAAGGTGGAATGGGATCGACACTCGCTGCCATAACAATCTCTTCACACTGTCCAATCACGTCAGCTCGAGGTGCCGGTGAAGCCGAGGTTCTTTGGGTGTGGAATTAGCAGTACTGGAGGAGTTACATGTGTTCCACTGGGGTGCTTGTTGCCGCGAAGGCTTCATCTTCCAGTAATACACGAAAATCCACAACATACACTACACGCTCGCTCGGTTCACCGTGAAGCCAACTGCAAGCTCAATATTTACAAGAAACTACAAAAATAAATAAGAACTGACTTGGAGAGGCTGCAGAGACACCAGGTGTTCCATCTGTTAGTACTTCTTAAATAGCAACGGAAAAATAAAAACTGCACACAGTCAACTGCACATGCAGTTTCTGCCACTTTTCCATTAAAAGAAGTGCATCTGTCTGGTGAAAGACCTTCATAAAGGCTGCTCCTGTATATCCTTGGCCACGCTGCTGCAGGGCTCCCTAATCACTCCCCGATCTTCACTCCTCCAAGCAGGAATAAGGCTGCGGGAATGGCCGTCACGACTGTGGACCGGAACAAATGTCTGAGCTGGCCGAGGAGAAAGCAATCCTAAAATAATGGAACTGACATTTACCTGATTACTACACTATCCACCAACTCTCTCTTCTCAAGTCATTTTCTCCACTTATAGGAAGTTTTTGTCTTTCAAAAGGCCACAAAGAAAGAATGAATAAGCAATTCAGACCATTACTTTACTAATACTGACAAGCTCCTGCAATATTACTATATGCAATATTGCATTAACGACACAAACCTCCATATAATGCAGGTACTTTGCATCTTATTGAGAAACTCATTCAGGCCTGCTTCAAATAATCCAAAATATACCTTTATTGTTTTTCTGTGAATGAGTAGATTAGATTTTAAATGCCATTGCTTTTCCTGAACATGGTATTATTAACAAAATGTAGCAACAGAGCATCAGAACCGTGGATGGAAAACGAGTCATTGGGGCACAAGATCAGCACCAATTTAAAAGTAGAATTTTGAGGCTATCACGTGTCTTTAAAAATGAGCCTGAGTTTGATGTGTTTCACTATGTAATAACTAGAAGACACACCTGGTAGAACACATACCTTCACCAGTGCCACATTTGTCACCATGGAAACCAATGGATTATAAGGTTATTTGATCCACCAAACTACAACTTCCATCATTTGTCAGGGTCGTTCCAACTGCTTCACGTTGTTCCAATGTTAAGGTTAAATGATGATGTTCTGTTGGTTCCCAAGCTGAATGCGCCATGAGAGTGAGTTGGCACGTGATTGGCCAAGAGTGGAAAAGTACGGCAGGGAGCGGTGTTACCGGTGTGCTAGTAGACGGCTAACAGCAGCTTCAGCCCTGATCGATGATGCACCATGGCAGTCCAGCGTGTCTACAATGGAGTAATATCTTACTTCCTCAGGATCTGCTCTATCCCACAATCGAATGGATTGGTCATTGGATGATGATAAATTATCCCTGAACCATTCATGGAATTCGGGTGAATACTTCTTGCGAAAAGTTGTTAAAATACATACATACATACGTACATACATACCAATAAATAAATACACACAGACAAAAACACAACCTTTACACCGACTTTTGTTGGCAAAGGTAACTACACTTATTGGTCGATTGGCTTTGCTGACACCTCTATTTGATGAGAAACAAAGCATCCCTTGTAAAGGATCAACGTAGGACAGACTTCCGGGTCATACAGGTAGCACTAACAACCTAAAATTCACTCTTGTTCTTCTTGGGCTGATAGCAGGCTGAAGCTTTGAGGTAGAGGGCTTGGGCTTGTATTTGTATTATATGAAGTGTAGACTGAATGGTATTGAGTTGCTTGGTAATGGACTTTACGCTGCTATTTTGGAAATTAAACAGTTTCCCCCAAAACTTTGTCATTTTAAGAGTGAGTTGACAACGGACACAAATTCACATTTAGTTTTCCTTTTGAAATCTCAGTAAGAAGGAAATGCACATAAATGCTACCTTATGTCACTTCATGTTTGCGAATAAAGAAACCAGATCATCCCTTAGGCAACTTTGAATCCGGGAGAATAGCATAAGGGTGGAGATCTCCTTAGTTTAAAACATTAATTGGCATCTACGAGACACGTAGGCTGAGCCTGTCCTCGACATGACACATCTGTCCAGAGTGTCGCTTTGTCGCTTTAGCTTGATTTGATAATTACAGCGTGCCGGCTTAAATGTTTAGCTTTAAGTCGCTGTGGAGCGGTGGAATCTCTTGAAGTTGTGAGCAGGTCACATCAGGAGCGCGGACTACTTTATAAAGAGACATAAAACCCCCGAACGAGTCCTTTCAGCCGCATTTTGATTCCACAAAACCATACATACAGGTTCGACATTTCACAGGTGTATACAGCGAAATATCACCGACATAATAGACTTAAATATGTGTAATTACCGTGATACAATAAAAAAGAATTAAAGAAACATGTGAAATATTATAGTAGAAGCTGCGTCAATACTAACAAGCCTCTGCACATCGATGGATTTCAGTTGTCTTGCACTGCTCTGAAACTAAATATGGATTTTAGGTCACTGTAGCCATTAAATCTGTTGTAAACTGAACGAGGGTCCTCTGCAATAACCTTGAGATGGTATTGTGATGAAAATGAAATAGAAAACTATGGACTGGAGAAATATTTTGTGAACAATTGAAAATTAGCTCGGCACCCGTATCGAAGAGGATCAGCTGCTGAGAAGGCAGATGATTCCATTTTTTATTTTTTTTGTTTGTTTTTTAAAAGCAAATTGCCCCACTGAAATCATCCCAGTACAGTCTTCCAAGTCTCAGATGTGAGATGCCTGCAGGACACCTAAACACAACCTACAACCACAACTACCATTAGCTTGTGTTTTCCAACTCGGAAAACGGCCGCTGCCACAAGAACTTTTATTACGTCCCATAAATGCAATCTTATTAATATGAAGAGTCATAATCCCCTCGAACTGCGGCGTGTTCGTCATTCCTCTGGACTTCAAGGGCGTCAGAATGTTATGATCCACATTAGAAAGCTGGGACTTGATTGCTCTGCTGCCAAACTCGCTGTGGTGACGGAAACACATTGCTGCAAGTGACTTATGTAACAAGGTCTTTTTCTTTTTTTTTTTTTTTTTTTCCTTCGACATCCCACTTGCCAGAAGGATCCCTACACATCTTAACGGTCCACGGAGAGAACCAGGTATTCTCATACAAAGTGCTCATACAAACACACATTGAAGCTGATCCGCTCACTTAGTACACTGATCTGACAGATCTATCATTTTTTCTCAATACATGCACAATTTTGGGCTTTTGTACCAAAACACTGGGAGGACATTAAGCCAATTGATTCTAACACATGCAACATTTAAAACAAACATTAAAAAAAAGTCACGAGTAGGGGTTAAAACATATAAAATAAAATGGCATTAATTAAAACACAAAGGTTGAAAACATAAATAAAAATCAATGGATTAAACATCTTAAGGAAATGCAGCCTTATTTACACAATAATGTTTAAAGCGAAAAATAGCTTTTAGCATTTTTATTTATTTATTTTTTCAGAAGAGATTCACGTTAACACAATATTTTGCTCTAAGTGGCCTGTTGGTTGTTTTTGTAATCAAACCACAAACACGCACGCAGAGAGCAATTTGACATAAACCATTAAAATGTCACGCACACAGACATTCATATGGACAAATGATGAAGTTGGATTGGTATTCTGGGTGAGTCTCAGCTATAAAACTACCACGTCCTAGGAGTATATAAGCTGGAAATCATGACGCTCTGGAGATAAACATTGCTGTTATTGTCCATATACTGAGCATGTTTAGAAGAACAATTTCCTATGGCTGTGCAGGAGCAACATTTTAAAAAAAAATCTGCATTTTCCAGAGACTACACGGGGAGAGTTTTCAAACCGTTGCATTTCCAGTATCTCTGAGCACCGTTGTCATGTATATGGCAAAAGTCTGTTTCCACTAGAAAACACTGCTGTACAAACTGGGCCTAAGATGAAATACCATCATCATTTTTTACAAGTGAGCCAGTTATAGAAAGGTATAGCAATCCAACCAGAATGTATCAACACATATGAGTTATTGACTATGGAAATGTGGCATTCTAACAAATGTCACTAGGGTTATTCTCACATGATTTTCACTCTCGATGTGCGAGTAAATTCAAAAATATTTGAGCATATGTTTGTCCGGTGTGTGATTGAAACATCTTTATTAACCATGAGGCAAGATTGTTGCAATTCCTACCAATGATGCCCCTCCCCCTCGTACTAAACCACTTCCACCTTGGTTTCTGAATAGTAATTTGCATACACCTGAGGGGTTATTGAAGTCGGTATTGTTTCAACTATGGACAGGAATGAAATGTCTTTATCATCATTGTAACAAGCACAACGAAATTGCAAGGTGCAGTCCTCCTTGAATGCTGTTAACACACAAGAATAAATAATAAAAGAATTCACTCAATAAAAAACAAAGTGCACAATATAAATAAATAAATGAATAAATAACATCAACCAGTGTAGAAAAACAGTCTCATAAAAGGAAACACAACACCAGTCAAATATTGCTTAGTGCAATCATGGCTTTTGCATAGAAACTGTTTCTGAGTCTGTTTTGGCCTTTAATGTCCTGTAACGTCTGGCAGAAGCTAACCGATTAAAATGTGTTTATCCGGGATGAGTTGGGTCCTTGAGTATGTACTGTGCTCTCCTGAAGCAGTGGGAACTGTAGAGATCCTCCAGGGACGGGAGGGGGCAGCTGGTGATCTTCTGGGCTGCGGTGCTGATTCTCTGGAGCTCTTTCCTGTTTGCTGCTGTGCAGCTGGAAAACCACACACAGATGCAAGAATGTTAGTAATGCTCAGTACGGAGCATTTATCAAAAGGACACTTAATGGTTCCTGTCTGAGGTAGTTGTTTCTGAGTATCCTCAGAAAGTAAAGTAACTGCTGTGCCTTCTTAAATATGCGTTGTTCTGTTTCAGTGTGATTAAAATACAGAGACCTCAAACTAAACAACTGAAAGTGGCAACGTTCTACAGTGAAGGATAGGGGCTTTGTTAGCATCAAGTCTGAAGACAAATTCATAAAAATAAATTAAATAATTAATAAACAAAGTGTATTGTTAAGGCTGTGGGATTTTCTTTTTTTTTTGTTTTTTTTTTTTTTAAACTTTTGCCAACATCAATCTGAAAAGAAACACTGAGGCTTAAAGTGAGGAAAAGCTCCAAACAGCATGTCTAATGTGTGGAAATCCAACCTCCCCCATGATCGCAAGCTCCACTTGATTGATTGATTGATTTGATAAGACCACGGCGTCTGCTTTCCAACATGACTGTGACCACTGGACCCTGAAGCCCGCCCTGCAGGAGAATCTGAATGGGAGGGGTGGCACATAGTAAACATCAGCCAGAATGAGCCCAAGTGAGCCCATCTGAGTGAGATGCAACTCAGCTTGATAGGTGTATGAGGCTGACCGGTCTCTGCCACAGACCACATGAGCTTGCAATGGTCACTGATCCCAAAGGCGACCCACACCAACATCCAGGAAAGCAATATGGAGAGATGGATGTGTAGAAACAACTGTGAGATTTGCACAATGCATGCAAATCACGTTCGTTGGAGGTTTCAATGGACATGACTTTATATAGTTTATATGAGGTTTTGTGATGCTTCTGAAGCCTTAAGATCTTCTACGGCAACATCAACACTGTCTTACTCGGCAGTGCTGAGACCTGCAGGGCAAACAAAAACATCACCGACAGGGTGCAGGTGTTTGTTAACCAGTGCCTATGTTCCTTCCTTGGGATCCGATGGCCTTTTGTAATCTATAATGACGATTTAATGCGAGATTACCAACCAAAATTAAAAGAATGGCAGACCGAATATGAAGATTGAAGTGCAGGTGGATCAGGTGCACGGTCAGGAAACCAGGAACGTGTGACAAGATAAGTTCTATCTTGGAACCTGGGAGACAAGAGAAAACTGAGCTAGAAACATTCATAGGAACAGGAAGTGAGTCAGACTGACATAAGATCGCCAGATGAATTCAAGATTGTTCAGAGTGGCATATTCTTGTTGATGTTCTATGCTATAAGGTTTTGTAAAGAGTGCATTACTGGACTAAAGATTGTTTGCCACATGTGGCGGTCATTCACTCATGTCTTTATCCAGTCGTGTCGATGCATGACTGGCAGTGCCTCATTGAAATATTCCTATTATGCATATGTTGTTGATCACTGTATTCTTATTTGATGGCCCTCAAAGTGCACAAAATCTGACAAGAGCATGAGTCTAGAGATCACGGTGCTTTCTTTGGGATCTTAATTAATCAAAATCAAACCAATGCAGTGGTGTTTACTTCAGCTGTCAGTTCTCTCATAGTGTTCTGGCTGATGACTGTGAGCAAAAGATTTCCATTATAATTTCTACAACCATTTACTGTTTATCTCCTTTAAGGATTAGAACAGCCCCCAAAACTAATATGGTTTGCAGAAAGTAACAATGGCAACATTTCATTTCTTGGGGCTGAAGGCTGCAAAATGATTGAAGACAGTAAACGGGGAGGGGGGAAAAAAAACAGCAAAAAATTTGTGGATAAAGGTGAAAATATAGATAAATACCGCACACACACACACAAAAAAAAAAAAAAAATAACTGGGGAGAGACAATCCTACAGACACACCAGTTGGAAAACTGAAGCAAAATGAGCACAAAGTCCTGTGAAATGTCATTTTCTGTCTCTTTCACTCTTACTGGGTGGGCCCTTTAAAAGGAAAAGCCCAGGGGGCCCTTTGCAATGTCGAACACTGAAACCAAACAAGACATTTTTTGGAGGACATTTGGGTTTTTGCAGGATATCTGAGAAGCAATCAATCCAAACATTGTTTGAGGAGAGGGGAGATGTACAAGGTTAGCCAAAACTGGTGGAGGACATCGAAGCTACCTGTCAACTTTATGACGCAGTCCCACCGGGACCGCTCGCTGATGTAATGTGAACAAGCAGGTGAATGACAGCTGGAGAAGAGAGGGAAAAAAAACAAAACAAAAACCTGATGTCAGCTTGATCAGCTGTCTGCCACCATCCGAGCGAGATTTGGTGTGAAAGCTGAGGTCGTCCCATGTGTGACCTTATGGAGAGCGCCGGCACGTGACGACGCACCGCGATTTGTGCTGAAAGAAAAAAAGGCCATCTCTCTTTTTGAAGGCTTAAGCTTCGGCTGTAAAGCTTTCAAAAGACACACATTACAAAAAAAAAAAAAAAAAAAAAAAGTGAATGTGGTGTTCCCAGCAGCCCACGGTCCTCATGCCACAGCGCACGCTGACTTAAATGCAATTTCACCTCACCAGCCTTGAATGTTTTATATAATAGGGGCACCTTTGTCCTCCCTGAAAGCAGCTGTGCGGAATATTATCTGGCACTAAAAAGCTCTCCTCGATTTCAAAAGATTTTCTTTTGTAGCCCTCAAATTGAGAGTTTCAGGTAAAAAAGAAAAGAAAAAAAACCTCTGCTATTATAAATGGTTATTTTGTGATATTTCTCCATTATCCAAAACAGCTTGTAACAGAATTACCCAAAAACTGTTTTGTGCACATGCCAGTCATCAGTAAGAAGCCTGAAAGGACAGGCCATGGTGGAGCAGTCGCATTGTATACTGTGCGAATGTTTAACTTCCACGTCCCCGTAATACTATTATTATTACCGCCGGATT
Organism: Parablennius parvicornis; assembly: GCA_900302745.1. Taxonomy (NCBI): domain Eukaryota; kingdom Metazoa; phylum Chordata; class Actinopteri; order Blenniiformes; family Blenniidae; genus Parablennius; species Parablennius parvicornis. Next base: position 10,325 of record OMNM01042472.1, read on the forward strand.
ACTTCCTTCTGCAGTTGTCTGAGTTGATTTACATACAAAACGAGTGGATCCCCAGAGACGCTGCAACACCGAGCTTCATTATTCACGCATGGCCGTACTGTGAAGTCTTCACAGATGGATTTTTTAAAATTGTTTTATTTTTTCATTTTTTTTTGGGGGGGGGGGTTACCACCTGAAAGCAAGTTTGACATTGATATTGCAACATGTAAACAATCATATGGTTTAGACCTTATATTTATTACTTACACTTGCTTATATTTTCATTTTCACTCATGATGAAGGTGCATATGTCCCTTTGATAAATGATATTATGGAATCAAAGTAATAATTGGAGGTGTAAATTCTATGTAGGAATTTTCATCATATCAGAATGAAATAAAATATAAAATAAGTCAACAATGTACACATAAGACTTGACAGTAAGAAAGTAAATAAATAAATAAGTACAGCTAAAATGGGTTATCAGTAAAATAGGGACTATTTGACATTAGATAAGAAGATAACAGTTTATTTGTTATATTCAGATGGCGACGTTTTGGTGGCGTTTTTTTTTATAACTAACAGAAAGAGATGTCTATCAGATACATATTAAATACGTCAATAAGTAAAGTTATTGCAAGCGTGATGAAGTTCGATGGCTTCATAAGAACATGTCCAGAAAGCGATCATCAAGAATCTATTGGGGTTTTCTTGTTTCCTTTTTTGTAAACAATCAAACACCTTTAGAGATCTGCGCGTGTCCTCCATTGCTTCTGTACAGCTGGAGACAATGCCAGCTGACTATGACCCTGTTTAAGAAAAAAATCTATTGGAAACTATTGTTTTTGTCTTTTTGTTTTGGAAGACATGATACATGCAGATGGCAAGGATTTGATGATGTTTGCTATACAGAAAACAATGAAATAGCCAAAGATTCCATGTTTCCAGACCACTGTTTTTTTTCAATATGTGAAAAGTGAATAGTGGTAACTGAACGGTGCAAACACTTAATGCTGTCAAGCTACTCACACATGTGTAGAAACTATCTGTGCAAATTGAGATGGGAACATTTAGAGAATGTTGCAATCTGGGGACTTTTTTTTTTTTTTAAATGGTGCCATTTTTGTCCTTGTCGTGTAAATAAACAGCAAAACTTTTGATTTGAAAACCTAGTCATGTAAATAGAGAACTCATCTTCACAGAACAAACATAATCTCACACTCACACCTGTACAGGAGGCGATTTGGAGTAAGTCACCGTGGGTGCTGTTGGTTGATTTTGTCATAGAACCACACACACACACACACACACACATGCACAAAGAGAACAATTAACAATAGGAGTACACACACACAAAAAAAAGAAAATACAAACAATTGGAGTATATGAACATATAGTGTACTCCTACACATTGTATAGACTGACGACGAAGTTGGATTGTTATTCCAGTGTCTCTTACCTCTAAAACTACCAATTCCCAGGAGAATAATGACTAGGAGTCATCACAGTCCGGAAGCAGCAAAGCATGAATTCAGAATGCATGAAATCGTAATTCATCACAGTTCAGCCATGTGTAGTACAGGTTAAGATCACTATAACAATAGATTAGCAATATATTGTGCCTCACCAGCATGAAACACGTTTGAGAAGGAGACCAGAGAAGCCGGATAAAAACCCACGCATACACACGGAGAACATGCAAACTTCCCAAACCGGGGAATATTGCGACAATGAGGGGGCGAGTAATCACGCCTACGTTCTCTATTTCACCCCACACGTGCTCCTACCTGCTGTTTCACAACAGCAGCTCAAAGCCAGTTTCACATGCTCCCATCACAGCCTGGATATTTCGAGCCTCCGTAACACGACAGAGGGACACAGGAGAGTGCAGAGGAGGAGAGTCCAAGGAGAG
>OMNM01042478.1:0-22725 GCA_900302745.1 Parablennius parvicornis
CACCAGCAGGGGGTCAGCAGTCATCAGACGGAGGACTGTGGACAGCTGGAAGAAATCCACAGGAATGGTGACGGTCACAAAGTGATACGGTATCTGGAGGAGTGTTTAGAAGACCCTGTAAACAGGAAAAGTGATTTATGACTCGCGTTTTTATACTTTGTCAGCATTTTTTTTTTCTCTTTGCGCCTCTTTAAGATAATCCGCTTGACAGCTTGCATTAGTCTTGAGAGCCATAAATCCATAAGCTAACACTCTTTGCATCTTTTGCATCCATATGGCGACAGTGATATCGAGAACATGTTGGCAATGCAAATAAATCTAACAAAAAAAAAAAAAAAAAAACAACAACAGAGCCTCTGCAGTGTGCTGAGCACATTAAGATGAGTAGCAAATAAAGATTTTAAAACTGAAGCCATCTGTTGATGATTAAGAATAACAAATACCACACACACACAAAAAAAGAAGCAACTAACTATTCTCTAAATAAATGGTGTTAAAACATACAGCCCAGATGTTGAAACTGGCTTCTCAAAAGAATCTAATCTGGTCTGTGGAAAAACAAGTTAATATGTAAAACTTACATAGAACATGGAGCAGAAGAATTTCTCCGGTAAAACCGTCTCAGGGGTCCAATTGAGCTACCGTGAGTTCAAACTACAAGCTGGAGGCTGCGAAGCGCCACGGATGACTTGTTACGTCTCACAGTGTTTGGTATTTGGAGCTTTTCAAACAATCTTATGCAAAGATTATTTTTGCTTGAACTTTTAGTCCGTCGTTCAGCTTGACGCTGCGCTCCAAAGTTTGATTTTATTTCAATTCCGAAAGATTATTTTTACTGAATATTTTATTGGTTTTTCCACCCACATCGTCTTGAACATTTTAGGGATGTTGATGTGCTCCGACAAGAGAAACAAGTTAAAAAGAATTCCATGAAAATTCAAGATGAATTATGCCAAGCGGCCTTAAATTATGAGCAGATATCATCTGAAAGAAAGACGGCAGGCTCCATCACTCAATCCATCTATCGCTCCTTTTATACGTCTATTTATAGGTCTCCTTCATTCCTTTTCAGAAGGGACTAGTTCAGTATTCAGTACCTCACTAATAAGCCGGAACATCTAATTTTTTAATGATCCAAATATGAGAGTTTCAATCTTTTGTGGGTCCACTCGACAGAAAGACTCTTTGGAGAATAGTCGAAATGGATGCAACCACCTACAACCATGCAACGTTTTCAGGCTAAGCAGTATTAGAAAAATAAATAAAATAAACTTTTCTGAGTGAAATTAGACTCTCTTTGTCATAAATATATAAAAAAAAAAGCTTTGAATAAAAGAAAAATGGAAGCCGTACCCGTCGCCAAATAACCTGTACTCAAGTTAATTGTAGAGCGTTTCGAGCTCTTTGGATTGAAAAGATGTGGGTGGCATTTCAGTGAGGTGCAGAGAACATACAGAAGAAGAAAGAAGAATTCATGAGTGCATCTAAGCCTCTGAAATATAGGAATGGAAAAAGAAAAAAAAAAAAAGTTAAGAGTTGGATACAAAAAGGCAGCGAAAAATATGATGTCCAGAATAAATGTACGACGCTTTTACATTCGTATGATTCAAAGCTCAGACCTGAGAATCCTGACTTTGCGTTGCGAGACTCCACATATTCAGACTCAAACTGAACTCCGGAACAAACTGTAGTGACAGGAATCATTTTATGGAGCACACATCAGAAAGAAGTAAAAGAGTCAGGAACTCTCCTGGAAATCAAGAAACACATAAAAGCTACTGTAAATATTTAGAATGTGGGACATTAACGGACTGATGTAAAGCGAAAGGCAACAAAGGGGCGGATATCGTATAACTGATCTTCTCTTCTGCTCCTTTTCATTCAAAATGTGTTAAATCGGAAGTTTTGTTGTCAAGAGTTTTTTTTTTCTTCTTCAAATTACTCTTGAATGAAAGGGGAGGACTGAACTCAAGGTGCACTTCTCATCACTGTTGTAGTCAAAAGATGTCAAACTGAATTTAATGGGTTCATTACTCATTGTTACTAACAATTTCTCAAATTTTACAGGCCTCGAGGGGTTTCTCTCTCTTTTCTGCCCTCTTGACGTCGTTGTAAAAGCATCCAGACAGCAAACACGTAATAATAAGACACCTACTTTAACCACAAAAACATACAACAAATTTAAAATTTCTCTGGGATGGAGAAAAAAAAAAAAAAAAAAAAATGCAAAATGGCCTTTTAGGTTTCTGAAACAGTCACGGTCACAGTCCTGCTCAGTCAATGTTTAGAACTTTCAAAGGTGGGTTGTGTGTTGAAAGCTCATATTTACAACTAAAGGAAAAAACAAAAAAAAAAACCATCCTGGTGGAAGGTAACGTCTTCTTGTTTGTTATTTGCTTTTAATTTTCAGAGGGAAGTGCACAGGTTCATCTTCTTTCTGCTCCCTTTCATTCAAGAATTTGAAGATTTTTGATTGGAGACTGGATTTGTCTCCCATCCGCAAGTTCATTGTTTATTACCAACCATTAAAGTCAAATTACCGATTTTCAACCATTTAACCACATATCAATAATATCTTTTTAAAGAGCCTAATTGAATATTCAGAGCAGTATTCGTGTAAATGTCTGCTGGTGGATTTCTTTTTTCTCAATGGTAGTGAAAAGGTGCGTTTCCTCCAGCAACAACTCACACAACGAATGTTTCAAAAGATTTTTTTTTTTTTTTTTTGGAGTATTGTGAATCTAAAATAGTGCCAGATCATTAACGTACAGTGTTTTGATGGGAGGAGGTGACATCGCAGGACATCTCATTACTCCTATAGCGGATGATTGGTTAGCTCCATCGGTTTAAAGGTTTTGTCGCTCAACGACAAAAGTCAAGCCTGCTCACTCGTCCAGTGTTTGTCACGGAACTGAATTTAACATGAGCACGTTCAAGTTTGAGGCGATGGTGACAAATTATGCTCTTTTTTTTTTTTTTTTTCCCCCAGTCATGAAAAGATTGACAATAACAAGATGACAGGTAACAGGAGAGGTCTAAGTGCTGTCATTAAAATACACACTGGATAAATTATTGTCCCGTTACCACGGAGGGTATTGCAAGAAATAACAAAAAAGCCATAACTGTCATTTCCTGATCACAGCATGTCAGTCAGTCTCTCTATGCTCCGAGCCTTTTAGAGAAGAATATGTGCAATCTGAAAAAAGATTAAAATAAACTAAAAACTAGGTTGTAGAAGTACTTCTGGGTGTTTTTCTCTGAGGTGATTTTTCCTGATTCAACACATTATGTTACCTTGACGTTCCACTTTTGTGTTTCTATTCGAACTCATTTTTGGGACTTCGCTTTACAAATAAGCAGCATCACAACGCGAGATGTAAGATCGGTGTAACTTGCGCAACAGCATGGGGAGAACGCAGCTGGATCATTTTATTCTCGCAAAAAGTGGATGAAATCATGGTTTTTTTTTTTTTTCACAGTGAATGGAAACTTCCCCTGCTGGATGTTTCAGTCGTGTTATGGTGTCATTGGTCATTGTGTGAGCATCATCTGTAGCGACACGGAAGCATTCCGTTACGTTCTGGATCAGAGATTAACGAGCATCAAAGCTCCGCCTTCTGACCAATCAGAACGACCTGACAAGTCTGAGAAGATCCTGGCTGGAGGAGCTCTTCGGAGAGAAAGAGTTTTTAAGGATGGATGGAATCCTTCTAATATCTCCGATGACGTGATGAAATAAAACCTTGGAGTACGTTCCAGGAGGCTCCAGGAAGGTTGCATCTGAAATAAAGATGTTACTAATAATAATAATAGTCGAACATGGCATAACTGCAGAAACATTATTTAGGGAACGCAGAACGACTGGTGTTGTCATGGTGAGGAAATACTATTCCAACACAAAACGTCCTCACGGTAGTCTGCAAAAAGTTGGATGCCGCAACCCGCCCTCGCTTTTTTTTTTCCCTTCACAATGAAGCTTATCAAGGATTGTGCACGTCTGATTTTGTCAATCAAGATAACAGAGCAATATCCCGGGCATGTTAAGCGTCTTGCGTAGTCGTCCAGATGAGTGGCAGTTTCTATTACCCTGCACCCAGATAGCGAGTATCTTGTTTACGTACATTATCAATAATAACGGAAGACATGGAGATGAACACCACAGGGTTTCCTGGAACGTCCTGGACTGTATGCTGCTGCTGCTGCTGCTGCTGCTGCTGCTGCTGCAAAATGTAGTGTTGAGGATTTCCCCATCCTGCCTTTGCACAAATTGAACACTTCAGCTACTCAAGACATGATTGCGCCCGACAGTGTGGAAATGAGGCTATCGTACCTCTTTGAAAGGTTGACCTCCATTGAATCCAGCCGCGCTGCTCGCTATAGAGCCATTACCGGTCAGTGAATCAGCACAAGCCGCCGAATCTAGAGTCTGCATTCTCGCTAAACGAAAAAATGCACACCTTTGGTCTGCGGCAAATCTTTTGAAAGTCCCATATTATACAGCTGAACAACGTCAAATAGACGTCAGACGTCCAACAACATTGGACTCACAGTGTTTTATCCCAAATCACAGCCTTGGTTTTAAATTTTAAACAATCTAAATCTAATTTAAAGGTCCCTCTAGTGAGCTTGTAGCCCTGCATTTTGTAATAACCGTGCAATATGTAATAATGTAATACATTTTCAAGTCATTGTGTAATAACGCCGCATTTTGCAATCAATTACTGGAACGCATTATGTAATGAACTTTGCCGTAGTTTGTAATAACTTGTTACATATTGCAACAGTTGTTACAAAATGTGTGTGTGTTGTGTGTAGAGCTTGTATGCGTTGTATCATCTATAATGATTACATAACATAATGAAGTTCGCATGTGGTTATGTCTTACAAAATTTCAGCGCAGGCATTATTTTTGTGTCAATAATAATTAGTGACATTAGCTTTTGTTTCACAAGGCTGTTCACAAGGCTTGTGAACACATTCTCCATTATGATGAATACAGTTACATTAGATTTAGGCTTGAGCAATAAAACATCCTACTAGTTGTTTGTTTTTTTTAATAAATCCTAATTAAGCTGGAAAGCTTAACGTTATTCCATGTGATGGCTTTTCTAATTAAGGGAATTAAAGCAATTATTACATTTTCTTAAAAACGTAGCGCACACACAACTGTTGCAATATGCAACAAGTTATTACAAAATGCGGCAAAGTTTATTACATAATGCGCTCAAGGGTTTTTTTTACAAAAGGCAACAGTGTATCACAAAATGGATTGAAAGTGGGTTTGTTGGGTTTTTATCTGTTAAAGGCACCGAGAGACAACTGTTGTATTTAGTGCTATATAAATAAAGTTGAATTGAACTGAAAATACAAAATGCGGCGTTATCACACAATGAGTTGAAAATCTTTTACATTATTACATATAGCACCATCATTACATAATGCGGCGCTGCAGAGCTCCACTGAGAACAGGCTGTTTCTGCGTCTGTGTCTTTAAATGCCTTTTCATATCACCGTGGCTCCGTTCCGTGTCTGTTTTCGAGGAGTAAAGATGGCGCCCACTCATAATTTTAGCAAGCGGAGCTCGTCCAGCTTATAAAGGGAGTACCGACAACCAGAGGGAAGTGGTTATTTCCTCCTCGTGATGTCAGAAAAGGAAAATCTCTTGATTCGCCCGTACGCGCACACATTCACTAAAAAGTGGAGGAAGTGAGGGAGAAGACAGACTTTCTTCACTTCTGGGGCCTCATTCAAAAGCTATAGGGACACAAATTACTATGAATTTTCAACAACGTGGGACCGCTAACAGAAACTTCAAACAAGTAACAATGTTCATGACTGTTTTAACTCACACGGTTGTTTTCTGCCGCCCACAGAAAGAGCTCCTCTGTTTTATCTTTGAGGGCTTCCTCTTGCTGCAGATACCACTCCTCGCTGTGGCCGCCTTCCTCCAGCTCATCTTCCTCGTCCTTGCTTCCAGTCCAGAGGCTGCTGCCCCCTCGTGGGATCAGATCTCCATGCGAGTCTAGAAGTTCAAGCTGGTTGAAATCTTCTGGGAAATCCATCGTTTTTCTAGGTTTTCAACAAGAATCCAGCAAAAATGAAAGAGAGGAATTAGAAAGGCTTAGACCGGCCTCGCTGTTATTAAGAGACACGGCAATGAAAGATATTGCTGCGCGAGCAAAAACAGAAAAACTTAAAGGGGTATTAACATTCCTCATTAATTGCTTGAGATGCCTCCCTGTACGCAATTTGGCACAACTCCAAGCTATAAGAACAAAGCTAATCAATCGAGTGTGAAACAGAACGTCAAAGCCTCTGGAATGCCTTTCCTCTTCTCATTTCTTCCCCTGCTTTTAAAAATGTTAAGACAAAAAAAAAAAAAAAAAAAAGGTTGAATGTCTACTTTTCTTCAGTATGTTTCTCAACACAGAATCTTTCAAATGTGGAATTGATCGCAGTTATTGATCGCAAACATAAACAAAATGTTGTGCACGCGCTGCCTTATGAGTTCATTCATCTATATTGGAGAGCAAGGGAAGAGCCGATGGTTGCACAATACTTTTTTGTAGTTACAATTTCTAATAATAACAATAATAATAACCTTTATTTACATGATTCACATCTTCTACAATTTGGTTTTATTGCTCATATAATTTTTTTTGTCCCATATAAGTTTAGGATACTATTTTGTTAGATCATGAAAAATATCAAACCTGTACGGTAAAGTGGCTGTTGTGAAAAATAATGTTACTTTCTGCCCTAAAATCAGGCCCTCTTAACATGTTTATTTTGTTTATCGGACCCAAGAACCAATAACAAAGGCATAAAAACCCCCTGCGGTGTGAAGCAGTGTGGTGGACTGCAGTCGTCCAGAGCATCAACACGCGGTAAAGTCAGGCCTTTTGGACATGTGCACAAAAAAGCCAGAGACAATGGAGTTTAAAGGTGGTTTTAGAAGAGAAGGGTCTGAATGTTATGAAAACCAGATGTTTCTGTCATTTCAGTGATCATGCACTCAGATTCATATCAAGAATATCCATCTATAAACAAACATTATATCCAAACATATATATGGATATATCCAAAATAGGCCAATGGTGCAGGACCTTAAAGGCCAAGAGAGTCTCAGAAACAGCTTTTACTCCATAATCAGATTAAACAAATCATAATAATTGAACTGAAAAAGTTAAAAAAAATGGGACTGTTGTATGTTGTATAAGTGTTTTTATAATTACATATCTGACTGTTTTTTTTTTTTTTTTTTGCATTTTACTGTTTTCTTTTAAATTCTTAAATCTCCTTTTCCATATTTAAACAGTAGCATATATTGTATACATTTCATTGTCTTTTTACGTCTTTATATATTAATAATGTGGCACAAGCACCTGCTGCACTTGCAAAGCGGTTGGTTTTCACAATGCTAATGAAGACTATTCTGATTGTGGTCCAAAATATTAATAAAAGGCATAATACCATAAAATCCACAATTCCAGTGGCTTCTGCGTATGTTCTCATAGACAGCAGCCTGAAAGTAGGACACACAGTTCCAACAGGTTTACAAATAAATTGATAAATCTTACTAAATGTATGCTCATCGCCTACCTGTGTCTTACAATAACGTTGACAAGAAGACTATTTTCAGTTCAGCCAAAAGAGAGTGTGGTGGGTAGCCAGTTTGAAACTGATGAATGAATAATGAATAAAACTGGAATCAACATTTTGTTCATGAACATTTGATAATACACTGAAAATACATTTGACAGCATAATTTTTTATAAAGGTGAAGTGCAATTTTGGTTGTTACTCTCAAAAGTACTTGAGCCTCCTTTAGCCGTACATTTAAATGTCAACACCTGTTTGAATAACATTGAAAACAAAACAAAAAAGTACTCGTATATTAAAAATGTGCCTGCCTTTAGAGATTTGAGATATTTGTTTTGAACAGTTATTCAATAACATGCAGGTAAAATAGTGATTTCAGTGAAAAGGGGACACTTTATTAATCTTTTTAAGATCTTAGATTGACTAGATTAGTTGTTGATTTTCAAGATCAATTTTGAGATCAACTTCAGTAAATGTGACAACACATCCAAAACACTGAAATAACTTATATACCTCTAAAGTCTGGAAACTCGGAGGGCAGTGTTAATGTGTGAAAACACCACATGTACAAGGACATTTTCTCATAACATTTGCAAAACAAACGTCCAGATCAACGTGGTATTTAATGTTTTTGAAGCCATCTACACAGAAACATACCTGGAAATGTGAGTTTGCTTACAGAGGCAGTGGAAGACTGTTGGAGCCGATGTTTCACGAACGTAAACAAAACCTGTGATCGATGGAGGCGCCTGCGTGCATTTCAAGTCCGTTGAAACTGCCTCGACCACAATTGCAGCGACATTTCGCGAAGTAAAATATCAGCTCTTGCGTAAAACTTCAGCCCTCAAACAAATAGGGACAGCCAGACGTTGAAAAAATAAATAAGAAATGGATTGGTCGCAATCTCGCAGTTCAACTAAGATTGAGGTGTAACGTGGGACATGTAGTTATTCACAATGTTAACATGCCGGTGGTACCCTGTTAAAAGACTTCAATACCCAGAAGACCTTGCGGCTGCTCCTGTCTTCATCGTGGATGAAAAAGTGAGCAGATAATCCGTGACTCTGGTTTACTTCTGCCCCTTATTGACCATATCTGCATTTAAATAACCAAACCTGAGGATACCACTGAAGGATGCCAACAACTACGTACTGATAATTTATTTTTGGGGGGCCGATTTACCCGATAGTAAATGGACTTTACGTATATACAATTACCAACAATATTGCAGTTGGAGGTCAATCCACTTCACCACTGTTTGAGGCTAACACTAATTCTTTTTGTGATTGTAAAGTTCTTTTTTATATAATTTTTTTTAATTTCAGCCTCACATCCTTCTTGACTCAATCAAATCCTCCACATACGAGAACGATTTTTAAAACATAATAAGGTCAACTGCACCTCTATTGACAAAGTTGAAACCTTTACGTATTACATCTATCAGTTCTCTACAAACATGCATATTTATTTATAAATTCATTGATTATAAACAAGACCTTGTAGACACATTTCACAACGTATTCCTCGTATCATCAAATATCCAGTCATTCTTTATTTCCTTTATAATAATGGTTTTTAATGCGATGGATTATAAACACCTTGGGCTTCTTTCTATCCTGCACAATTTGTAATATATATGTAAGCTATTCTTATTTTTCACAATATAGAGTTCAAGGCCCAGATTGGAATCTGGCCATCCCAGATCAGGATTCCATTTCTTGCTTACATAAGATTCAGGAATTTCATTATTGAATATTGGAGAAGCAGAAGGATTTAATCAGATGTACTTCTTCCTGCACCATATCATACATGCTGAATTTGGGGTGGCTGTGGCTCGGTTGTTAGAGCGGCCGTCTCCCAATTGTAAAGTTGCAGGTTTCGATTCCCATCTCTGCCTGTCCATATTTTGAAGTGTCCTTGAGTAAACACCGAACACCAAACTGCCCCTGATGGATGGTTTAGTTGAATGGGAAAATGTGACGAACATTGTTAAGTGCTTTGGGATTGCTCAAGTACTTTACAAAAGCACAAGTTAGTTTATGTTCTAAGTGCCTTGTTTTTGTATTTAGCTCACTGACTATTGAAAGACATATCTCTTAAATGTTTGAGAGACAAGAGCCACAAAGTTGTGTATTGGTGCGCACTACATCATAATTTTGGCAACATGATGAAACTCATTTATTTAGTGAGAATATGTTGGAAATCTCCCTTTCTGATATTGTATAGTGGCTACAAGGGGACAACTTCATTAAAATCAACCAGACTTGAATGACGAATCAGAAATCTACCAATGGGACTTTTACTGCTTGACATTTTTCTAGTCAAAATCTTGAGAAGAACACACTTTTCGCACTTTCTGAGCTCCTTGCACATTTTTTTCCAATGTGGTTTTCTTACCACAAATGGCCAATAAACTTCAACTGACCTGAACTGAAGAAAGTGCGTGTATGGGCTTACCCTAGTGTACCCCAAAGACCCTCTTACCCTCCCACATGATATACTGATGCATAGGCCTCAAACACGCCTTACACTGTTTGGGGTTCAGTATCTTGCTCAAGGACACTTCCATGTATCGGGCACAGGGAGATGGGGAATTAAACCTGAAACCTGATTGAGAGACGACCACTCTACCAACTGTGTGACGGCTGCTTTAAACCGATAGCTTTAATACATATTTGCATACATTCTGTAGACTGCTCAGTTCTATTTGACCTTTGTGTGTTCACAAGCTCTTCAAATTTAAAAGCCGCATTTACACATTTGCTCGGTGGGGAGAAAATGTTCTTTTCTCTCATTTAAAATGCACACGACGGGGGACTGTGTCTCAAGAGCCAAAATCAATCAGGTGGCTGCAGGAATGAAAAACACCACCTTGAGCATCTATTAGATGTCATTAGACTGCATTAGCAACAAGTGCACCAAGATGCAATTAGTGCGGAATTTTTAATATGAAGAATTGAAAGCAAATTCATAACAACTGAGCAATGTGTACAGCTTGGAATCATTCCATATGTTTCCATCTTTAATCCTCAACTGTATGTTGGTTGTATACTGTATGCTTTTGTTGCTGCTTCAGAGTTTGTTTTTTTTTTACAATGAGGGATAAAGCTCAACTTCTATTCAGGTGCCTAGATTATTATTTAGATTTTTTTTTTTTTATTATATGCACGGACTGGAATTTGTTCTGCTGCAATCACACTTGACCTTGTTTAGTTCGGGTGTTAGAGAAAAAAAAAAAACAAATTCACCAACCAAATTCCAGGAAGCAATTTGCCGACAGCTGAAAAGCCTTTTGAAAAGCGACAGTTTAAAGAAGGACAACTTCCACTGCTGAATTGAATATCTCTGTTTAGCATTTCAATTGAGAAAAAAAGATTTGCCAAATTAGTCACTGCATGAGCCACATCTTTGCTCTCTGTTGGAAAAGGTCTCTGTATCATAGTAAACACCCCGTCAATAAAACCTTTTATTTAATGTTAATAAATCACAATGTGATGGAGCTTCTTAGGACAGGAGAAGATGTACCTGTGCAGCCAAAAGGACACTACTAATGTCTGGTAAAGTAGAGCATATTCCATTTTGCTGATAACAGCCAAAGTATATTACATGTAAAAAAAAACAAAACTGTGTGTTCTAACGTAAGTACTGAAGGATTTGAAAAAAAAAAATTCTCTTTACCTTCCGGTAAAGAATTGTAGTCAACACTGAACCCCTGAACAATAACAGTGTGGAAAAAAATTAAATATTGTTGAGGTTGCGAGCCTCTTACACAAGCTGCTGGGCAGATCGTGTTGAAATCTATTTTAAGAGCAATTTTATTTTTGGACTGTGGTTTTCATTTGGATTTGAGTTTGAGTTGACCAGTGGTCTGAAATGTCTCTGCCTGTGCTCAGTGGGAAAGAAAAAGATGTTTCACAAAGGGAAATGCACCTGCGTTCATCTCTAAAGTGTATGCTCTGTTGATGGCGGAAACGCTAAAAATAGGGTTGCATAAATGTAGGGAGAAATAGGAGTCTTGAGTTGAATGTGACGGTTGATGCAGAGCTGTGGTTAAAGTTGTGTCCAAAAGGTTTCTTGGTCACTACTAATGCAAGATACAGATTAATCCATTACAACTTCCTTCACCAACTCTTTACCACACCAAAGAGACAAATACGTATAAACCTGAGCTACCAGACATGTTTTAGATGCACTGCAGGTCATGTACGAACCTTAGTACTTTTTGGCATGTACTATGAACTTTTAGTTCATGGCAATTTCAATCGGGTCCTTTGGCACCTTCAGTGCTCGGACCCTTATAACGCATGGGGATGAGAAAATAAGCTGTTCCCTCATGGCAATAATGCTAGAAAACAAGATAATTTAATCTGTGGCTACAAGATAGTAACTCATGGCCACGAGAAAGTAACTCATTCCCTCGCATTATATTTTTTCACCAATGTCACCTCCATCCCCGTTATGTACGCTTTGTGATCAAATGATGCAGACTTCATTAGATATTGGTATTTTCTAGCTAAACCATGTGAATAACAAAAACACGTAAAACTCATCTTGGTCCAAGAAGAGACGATATAATTCTCAGCAGCTCTGAATCATGTATCCCCTCTTTACCATAAATGAATGTGCCTTGGGCTTATTTTTCAAAATCTCGGCTTTATGTTTAGTTTATTTTGTAGTTGCTAATGAACCAAAAGTATTACTTCATTATAAAGACGTTCTGTGGGGTAGAAAATTGTGGGACGTGTCATGCGATGAAAAGTGTGGAAAAACGACAACGCAAAAATGCTTCTAAATTCAATATCAAACGAAGTTGGCTGTGACACAGCGCAGGTGCACTGCATCGCTACAATATAACTCGAGGGTATAAATTTGTATCAAACGATCTCGTTCCCTCACGTTATAATTTTTTTCTCTCGATGGCCACTCAGGGGCTCCGTAATAGAGACTAGGGATGCTCCGATCAGGTTTTATGCTGCCGATTACCGATAACGATCAGCCAAGGTGCCGATCGCTTCCGATCACCGATACCGATCACGTGGATTGGCTGTAAAATTTTCAGTGTAGTTATGACGAGTGCTCCTGGCTTGATGATTTGGAAAAAAGGAACCATAAAATCACCCTAATTTAGAGAAAAGCATATTTTTACATTTTCAAGAGAAAAAATACAAAAAACATTGCAGGCACAATGCAGCAACTATTCCGTCAAAGGACAACTGAACATGGCCTTCTATCAATAACACAATGTTTAACAGACTGTAAACATTAAAGCTCTCAACAGGCTAAATAGTGGAGAAAATCAAATAAATATAAGGCAATATATCTCACAACACTGCCTAAATCAAATAGTGTCAAGTAACAAAGGATACATTCAAAGTCAAATGCAGGTTGCATTCAAATTAATCATTGTAAGTTACTAAATCAAAAATACCTAAGAGCAAGGCTCAACAAACCTTGTTGTGCATTGTCGAAGAAAAACACAACTTAGTGCTTACCTTTCTTATCATTTATGAAAGAAATTATATAATGGGTCTGTTGCTTCACATGTAAAATAAACTAACCCATTTGTCACCAAAACAACATATTACTTAAAAACTTAAATACATTGAAGCAGAAAATAAAAACATAAGTGAACTTGAAGTGCATTTGCTTTGAACAGGAAAAATATGTTAAACAGCATTTGCACATTCTAAATGTCTGACTTGTTGAGAAGCATTGTGGGAAGATATTTTTTTTTTTTTTAATAAAGAGCAGCATCTCTGCTTTTTCAATCCTAAATCTATTCCAGTGTTCATCCACAATGTTGGATGCAGCGCTGAATAAAGGCTCACAAGCCAGTCGGCGCCGGTCCGCAACTTCCCCGTTTCCGCTGAGAGAGCGGACTCGATGCGAGGACCTACACCAGGGCTCGGAGCAGCTCCGGTGTAGGAGCTACAGGTGATTGGTTGTTGTGATCGGCTATGAAAGGCATGATCGGTGAACGCCAATCACATATTTTTCACGAAGATCGGCGCACCAGTAATAGAGACACATCCAAGTCATAAAAAAAATAAGCTTAACACTCAAACTGTATAACAATATCACAAATTTGATATTTGAAAACTAGAGTTAAAAATCACAAACAAACACTTTTATTCTGAAAAACATGATGAATCCTACATTCAACTAAAACCTGTGGAGCGAAACACAAATGATTGAAAAGATGTCACCTACTCTCCAAACAGAGGAGCCAAGAGGGGATGTGATACAGAAAAATGGTAAAAAGGCAATTCTGAATTATTGATTTTATCGGGGAACAACTGGCTTCACATCCCTCACACTCTCCACACTTCCTTTTATCATCCGTCATCGGCATTATGAAACACCGCAGTGAGTCCCACGCTGTTACGATTGCTGGCCTCAATTAATTTCTCGCACAAAATTACTGTTTGTTCGCCCAACATGACTTGAAGTTGTGACTCAGATGAAAATTAAATAAAAATCATCGATGACTGTGGGGATCACAAGTAATTTAGAATGTAATATTTATCATCCTCATCACGCTCACAGCCTGGGGAATTTTCATCTTCAGCTGGAGGATGGACTGATTTATCTCAGTAACCATGTGGAGCCGTTTTGCTGAATAACGTAATCTTTCCACATGATTCATTAAAGTATTTCAGGTAAATGTTATATGTATGTAAATCTCTTAATGTCCTCCCTTAAAAGTATCATCTATCAAAATATACTGGTTTCAGCCTTTACCTACTTTTCTAATGGCGACTATGGTTTGTGCTGTTACTTCATGTAAGTTTTAGATTTTATTCAAGCCTTCTTACTGTTCAAACTTTTACTTGATCACCAGACAAATGAAGACGAAGCCACCTCTTGATTACTGTCATGACCGGCTCAAAGAAGCGACAGGAAGCAAGGCAGTTGCAGTGGAAATGGCAAGTAAACGCCATTTACTTACAATACAAGTGACAGACCAGGAGGGCTGACGTGATAGACAGAGTCAGCTCGCAGGCAGAATGTGACTCAAAGTAATATCCAAATGCAACTATTTCTCAGTGATGTCACATATCAGGGGGTGACAGTTCAGATTGCACTTGGAAAGAAATTCTTCCTCAGTCTTATGGTTCATGCCCTGACAGCTCTGTCACTGTTACCGGTGCCAGTTTAAAGTGTTCATGAAATGGTTGTTTGGGTTATTTGCAGATGGATCTCACTTTGCTGATATGACATACTGTTGTGCTTGCTGGTGAGTTGGAGGAGCACATGCAGACTCTTTGTTAGGGTGGATGAGCAGTAGGAGAGATGGATGTGGTTGTCCATAAACAGGGGTGGAAAGTAACAAATTACAGTTGTTTTTTGGGCATTCATCTCCTCCACCTTCAAGCTGTTGCAGGGCACGATGATCACAAAGCTGGATCTCCACAACCCTTACCACCTGGTGTGGATAAAGGAGGAAGATGAATGGTAGAGGGGCTTCAACACCACCATCGGGCTCTACAAGTACCGGGTGATGCCGTTCAGTCTCACCATTGCTTCTGCTGTGTTCCAACCTCTGGTCAACCACACCCTTCAGGACATGCTTAATGACAGCATTTCATTATGTTTGAAAAATGTTAGTGCCATAACCGAGGAAGGAGACCCAGGTTGTGTGGTGGGCAAGCTGGAGATGGTTTAAGACAAGGTTGTTGCAGTCCAAGATCGGCCTATCCTGTCTAATATGAAGGAACAACAACGTTTTCCAGGGTTTGACAATTTCCATTGAAGATTCACTCAGAGATTCAGTTCTGTTGTCTCTCCTTTGCCTGTTCTCACCTTGTCCCAAGTCCATAGCTCTTGGTTACCTTGGGCTGATGCACACCCTGTCTCTTTTATCAGAAGTTTTTTTTTTTTTTTTGTCCCTGGTGACCGTTTACCTGCTTTTTCATCCTCACTTGGGATCTGCTGGTCACAGCTAGTCCATACTATTCCCACCGCTCAACCCCTGGTCTAAAGGGTTGGTTCATGCATTTTCCCAGGATATGTTTTTTCATTATTATTATTATTATTATTATATAGGTCATGATTACCGTTATTGAAGCAACTGTGGGTTTTTCAATATAGACATTTGAAGAGAGAGAGACAGAGAGTGTGTGTGCGTGCGCGCGCGCGTGATTTAAAACCAGCTGCTGCGTCGTGCGCACTCGTCCAACCTGTTGCATGCTCACGCACCACAGTTTCATCCTGCCTCACTTCACTTCAGTTTATGTTCTCACAGAGGAGAAAGAAAGAAAGAAAGAAAGAAAGAGGGAAAGAAAGTGGAGAGAATAGATAAAGAGTGATTAATTAAATTTAAAAAAAAAAAAAAGATGAGAGGAGCTGTGTGCGTTTTGCTGTGTTTGTTCGTCTGGAGGAGCTACCCTGACCGGGCAGCAGCGGCTGCGGGGCTCAACAACTCCTCACTTCTCGGAGACAAGATCTTCTCCTACACGGAGCGTTTACAAAATGCTTCGGGACAGCCGGGAAACCGGACTTCGGCGTTTTTCCTGCTGGACTTTGACGAGGGCATGCTGGCGGACTGGCGCTCCCTGGCCAGCAGGAAGAGCGGCGGCGGGGAGTCTCAGGACAGCGGGGTGAAGACGCTGCTCCTGGCCGCCTACTCCCTCATCATTGTCATCTCCCTGTTCGGGAACACGCTGGTGTGTCATGTAGTGGTGAAAAACAAGCGCACCCAGTCCGCCACCAGCTTGTTCATCCTCAACCTGGCGGTGGCTGACATCTTCATCACAGTGCTCAACACACCTTTCACCCTGGTGAGTGTCACACTGATAACAGGCAGCAATTGTTGCGCTTTTCCCCCTCACAGTCAGAAAAAAAAAAAAAAATCTTTTGCTACTTATAAGAGGCTATTTGGTTCGGATAATGTATGAAAACACATTGTATAAAACATGAGTAAGGTCTGTTGTGATTGTCTAATGATAACAATTATAATATTAACACTTCTTAATATTAATTAATATTGAGACTGCATCTAACATAGACACAATCTCAGTGCAGGTTTAGGATCATTGTCTCCAACAGATGGCGTCACTGAGCTAACCATTCTCTCTCACACAGCGTTATATAAAATTGATTGCAGAAGTTACAATGAAAGTAAATGTTGGAGTGGATGTCAGAAATGATTTGTCTTCTTGAGATCATTCAATGTAGTTGGGGAAACTGAGTGTGTGTGTGTGTGTGTGTGTGTTTTCAGGTCCGCTTTGTCAACAGCACCTGGGTGTTTGGGAGGATGATGTGTCACATCAGTCGATTTGTACAGTACTGCTCTCTGCATGTATCCACGCTCACACTCACAGCCATCGCTCTGGACCGGCGACAGGTTGGTCCACATCAGAGGATGAAGGAATGAGGCTCCTTTGCCCTCAGAGAGCAGCATGGAACACTGCAGTTCCACCATCCAGTCATATGAATCCAATGCAAGGGAAATTTGATCATGTTTGTAATATTGAAGCAATTCTATTTAATTAAAGTTTTCTATTATGTTGAAAATACAATATATAGCATTGTAGCATTTGAACAATTAACAGAAGATACAAGATCCTCAATGGCACAAGCGTTACATAATCTTTGTATGGTCGTCACAAATTCAATATTTTAATCTATAAAAACTATACCAGTAATCTAATTGAATGGTACGTTATTGTGATGTGTACATATTAAAACACCATCTTTTTTTACCAACCCAATCATACTAATATACTGCATACCTATATAAAAGTGTTTGTTTTTTATATAAAGTGCAGTCCTTTAAGTTTGTTTCATTAATCAAATTCCACTGAATACCATGCCTTTTTCGTTTATTTTAAGATATATAATGCTTTTACACAACCATGGAAGTGCTGTACATGAGGAGTATGAAAATAAGATAAGAAATAAAACTGTAAAATACCTCTAAAACAGTACTAAAAACACTTGAAAAAAAAAAAACCCCAGTAAAAACAATAAAATAAATCAAATCAAATCAACATGCTGGGTTAATAGCCAGTTTCTAAAAGTACGTTTTAAGAGAGGACAAAGAAGAGGCCTGTCTGATATGTAAAGGCAGATTGTACCACAATGTTATGGGCAGCAATTGAAAATTCTCCGAGCCTCCGCTTTGATTTGGGCACCACCAGAAGCTACTGATTAACTGACCTGAGAGACTGAAGCTGTGAAAAGAAGCATGTAGTGAGACCATTTAAGGATTTAAAAACAAGCGAAAGGAGTTTAACATGTACAGGCAGCCAGTGAAGTGTTGCATTTCCTCTCATACATGTTCCAGGTAAAAGATGTAAAATAAAGTGAATTATGGCGTCGTTATCCAGCCCAGATGTGACGATGTCATGGGTTACTGTGTCAAAGTGTTGTCTTGAAAGAAGAGGCCTCACCTTTGGTGGCTGCCTCAGTCAAAACAAGCTGGACCTCATTACTTTGGCATTTTGGTGGTCCACGTTAAAGTCATTTTTATACTGCAGGGTAGACAGCAAGCAGCTAATGAAGTCAACCGAGAGAACGGCATATATATCTAAAGCCATCCAATGATCTCTGGCTGAGAACAATCAATAGCTTTTTTTTCTGCTTTTTTTTTTTTTATCTCAAACAATAAAACCTTTTTTTTTTCTTTTCCTTTTTCTCAAACAATGAAACTGATAGAGAAGCCAGTTCCCATTAAGTACTCAGAATAAGCAATTGCTAAACGGACATCACTGTCCGCTGTGTAATATTATAGTAATAAAGTATTTCTCTTTAGTCCTATAATCCTGTAAAATATGATGTGCATCTGGTCCCCCCCCCTCCCACTTATCTAAATACTCACAAAATAATCTTCATCTTCTTGAAAATGTCATGCAGTCAATGGGTTTTTCCCCCTCTTCCTGATAGCTCAGGATGTTCAACAATGCATTTTCTGATGGATCTGCCCTTTTTGTCCACATCTCTCTGAATGGTTCCTAAAGAAAAGAAGAAAACTTTTATGAGCAGAATATTTGACACAACAATCACTGAACTTGGAAGAGAAATTTCACATACAGCAAAGAAGCTTCACCCGGTTCTGGTAAGAATTATTGAGCGTTTGGAGCGCAGACATTTGAGAACAGAAGAGCTGGGAGAATTCAACGACACATTCTTACATATTCCAGCAACAATCAGGTGTTTTCCCTACAAAATTTAAATATGTGAAACACTGACCTGCTCACTGTCTGAGAAGCCAAAAGGCAGCTCAGGATAGATTTGAATTTTGTGTGTTTATGACAGTTTTGTTTTTAATTTAACTCTATTTCGGAGGTTACCTCATCCACAGACTTTTCATCTTACCAGCTCTTGTAGCTGCTCCTAAGCATCTCACATAATTAAAGTAACAGCATATTTCTTTTTCTGACATATCTTTTTCTATTTTAGTTACCGAGCAATTTGAAGGTAACAATTGTGAAATGACATTTCTTTCGGTACTCTTCCCAGAGCACAGGATCAAACACACAGGTTTAATTGTCAGTACATACATTACCACTCAGCAAGTTATGGTTAAAGTATGTGTTAATGCAGTGTCTAAAAGTGCCTCTCTATATAATCATTGATTTTTTTTTTTCCTACTTTGTATAAGAAAAACGGCGTGCCCACAAGGTGAACACTGTTTCCCCTTGCATTCTCCATTCTCCACGTTGTAAATAATGTCATGGCACTTCACAATGAAGACTAAACAGACCACTGCCATTCATATTGCACTCTGAAACTGTAGGAATCTTTCACCTTCAGAAGAAAAACACATATTTGCACCAAAGAAATTACTCTATTAATGTAGACAAAGTATATTCTTCACTACAAGTCTATCATTGTGAATCATGGGGACCTTTTACCCACGGGCTTTGATTTTAATGGGTCTGTAATGCAGACTACAGAATGATTTATTAAGAATAGCGCAGTGCAGTCACAGACTTCCCTTGCATCTGATAATGAACCATGAAAATAAAGATGATGTTCCGGAATAGAGAAATTGTCGTGTTGTAATGCTACAACTGTTCACAGACGAGTACAGAAAGAAAATACTAATGAGATTATCATATTCATTGAACCGCATGTTAACTCCAATTTAGCTTCAATTATGAGAACAGCCTGTCAAAATGACCTGCGACTGAAGCTGGAGAAGAGCTGAATAGGAGGCAGTATAGCTGCAGTTTGATTAAAATGTCATGTAAATGTCACTGAGTGCTTCTCCACCAACCACTGAAGATGGAGCGGAAACAGCTGAGGAATACATTGTAAATTATTGAATGTTGCCTTCGTGGATCTATTGTTTTTAACAATAATTAACCACATATGAGGGCACACAGGACTTGACCTTTAATCTTACAAATCTAATTAGTTTTATATCTTTAAACTGATGAGACCACACAGTTAGTTCTCAAAGAGATTCCTCTGACATGTTTGCTGAATATTGCATCAGTGGGAATAGTGAGAATACTCCTAAAAATGCAGATGGTCTGCACCTGTTCCCAGGTGGAAAACGGTAGAAGCTAATGAAATGGCACGATGAATAAAGACATACATCATGAATATCACTTTCTTGCAGGCCATTATTCACTGCTATAGGCCTTGGGAAAAAAAAAAAATTCACATTCAAGGTTTGGTTCTTATTTGAGCATATATGACACATTTGACACCCGATAGAGAGCCGTTCCATTCAATCGTTTCACATAAGCAAAATCTTTCTTTTGTAGTAATTTTTTTGGCTGTATGTTTTGATAGACTATCATCTAAGTTCTTAATCAAACTGCAAACAAATTCAAATAGACTGCATGGTCGTTGATGTGACAGCACCACCAAAAACAAAATAATTTACAGTGCATATTTTGAGTTTTGGGTGAAGGTGATCTTAATTTTGTGTAAGAAGTCACTAAAAAAAAAATACCAATATCTACTAATTGAGTGAAGCTGAGCTGTGCCAGATGCCAGATGAGGATTAGTCATCAAGCAATTTGCACCTCACTTATTTTAATATGGATTGTAAATAACACCTTTAATGAGTAATTTGACATTTGAAGCTGTTGGATATGACTTTTAAGAATTTCCATTTACTTGCTTTCAATCATATATTAACACAATGACACCTGGAAGTCATTAAGCACAAACTACAAAATCTACTTAAAAGCAAATCGTAATTAAAAAAAAAATTACATTTATTACATCTACATTATTTTAGAGTTGATGGCAAACGGTGAACAAGTTTTACTTTTATAGAGCTTGGTCAGTGATTCAACAATCCAAAAAGATGTTTTTATAAGGTTAGTCACACTACTCAATTATTTATGTCAACTCAGTTTCATCTATATACAAAGCAAATACCAAATACAAACCAGCTTTTCACCTTCTGATTATTCTTTTATTTTTATTCCCTACATATAAACAGAAATGGATCAAAGCAGCAGACAGTAACAGATATCAAAACAGATGAAAGAGTGATCAAATTACTTCGATAATGATTTGCAAATCTAAAAGTGATGCGACCTTATTCATCGGAGGCATACAGGGGTGTGTTTGAAATTGGGCCAACTCGTGGGAGGAGTTTATGCTCATAGATTTGTGTAAAAAGCCCAATGTGAAGCATCTGAAATTTAAAAGAGGTGAAAATCAGCTCAGTATTTTCCCAGAGATGCTGCTCTTCTATTCTTATGCACATATTTTACGAGGTTTTAAAAGTCACATCCTTGACTCTGTGGTATTTTCTAGTACATCTGGTAGAATCTACCAGATGTACTAGAAAATACCACAAACATGTCTGACAACTGCCCACATTTGTGCAAACGCCACCCCATCAATTACCTCTGACAAGGTCCATCACTGTCCTGGGGGAATGCATGTCTAGCTTCTACCACTGTGTATTTATTGTGTCTTACCCTTTCTTAGGTTTTGCAATCATTTCGATGAGCTCTTCTGTTGTTCCTCTTACTCATGTAGCTTTGACTTTTTCTGCACGCATTTTTCCTTTCCGTTTGTAAAAGTCAGATTTATTTCCTGCAGTGCTTTGATGCGTTTGATAACTTTCTCCACTAACATGTCAAGCTATGGTATCAAACATTGCTGTGTGCTTGTCAGAGCTCCATCCAATATGGTTTAAACACACTTGCCGAGTAAACATGCATGCGGGGTGGATTTAGGTCAGCAAAATATTTTCGTCGAATGAACAATAATAACCTACTTGGACTGTATATAACACACTACAGCCCTGATGTAGTCCTGGAAGAGCATGCCTTATTGTATGCACACACAAATAGGACACACTGGATCAGTGTCTGTTCACAAGGAAAGGATCTGCTGGGAACAGTATTGTTTGGTTGCTTGAGTTTGAGCGGTTGAAATCTTTATGCATGTTGTGAAAACTCCAAGCTGTATAAATGTGATTGCTTTTTGAATTTAAGCAGACCAGATGATGGATATTCATACATTGAGGGAGGGTGCGATCAAAATACTTTTCAGAAGCCAGACATTTGTACCAAAAAACAGTTTATGTGATATTCCAATTTTCTGAGAGACAAAATTTTTGTTTTTCATTATCTGTAAGCCATGATAATCAGAAATAACAATAAATAAAAGCTTGAAATATTTTTATTGAATGTGTAATGAATCTACATAAAACAACTGTGTCACTTTCTGAATTTTTTTTTTTTAGATGTACCTGTATTCTCAACACTGCTCTGGGGGAGCAGTCACCCCCTAAGAGAAAATCTGGATAACAGTAAATCAACAAATAAATCTGGACAAGTGAGCATGCGCAGTTTGTAGAAATAGTTCAGGGTCAATAAAAGCACATGCAATTACTGTATTTTACAAAATGTTTTAACCCACAAGGCATACCCCGATTCTGGCATTCCCGCCCTGCACGTCTATGGAGAACTATATTCTTATATTATTCCTGTTTTTTGGGGTGGGTTTTTTTCCACAGGTGATTTTATATCCGTTGAGACCCCGCATGTCTCCAGCACAAGGTGGAGTTTGGGTTGCTGTCATCTGGATAATGGCCAGCTGTTTTTCCCTCCCACATGCAATCTATCAAAAACTCCTGACTTTCACATACAGGTAAACTCACACCTCAGGTACTGTGGAAAAGGAGAGCTCCTGTTATCA
>OMNM01042478.1:31782-57500 GCA_900302745.1 Parablennius parvicornis
ATCAATTTTCCTTCACTCCATCCATTTCCTCCTCACACACACACACATGTATTACACACACACACACACACACACACACCAATGGAGGGTCCGGCCATGCAAGCTGCTCGGGAGCGATTTGGGGTTCAGTGTCTTGCTCAAGGACAATGTGGCATGTGGACATGTCGAGACGGTAATCGAATTTGCAAAGTTATGAATGGATGGATCAGTAAAAGCATTTGGGCTTATTTATTTAAGTAGTACAAGAGAGGATATTCTTCTTGTGATGAAAAATTCCTATATTACTTGTATAAATGAGGCACAG
Source organism: Parablennius parvicornis (assembly GCA_900302745.1). Classification (NCBI taxonomy): domain Eukaryota; kingdom Metazoa; phylum Chordata; class Actinopteri; order Blenniiformes; family Blenniidae; genus Parablennius; species Parablennius parvicornis. The sequence continues at coordinate 32,087 of OMNM01042478.1, forward strand.
TCACACAGTCAGTTTCACATAGCAGTTTCAACGGGACAATCTTGCCTTTGGATTGTGGGAGAAAGAAAAACTAAATAAAAACCCATATGGGCACAAAGAAGTTGAAGAAGCTCCACAAAAAAAAAAAAAAAAAAAAAAAAAAGCTATCACACTCAGGTATTTTGCCCACAACCAAACCACTACACCACCATGTGACCCGCTGACAGGCTGGAATCTTATAAATGTAATTTACAAGATGAGTGTTATGTTTTGGGTGCATGCAGCATATATGCCATCTGTACTTGAAGGTGCTCTGAGAAGGAGATGTTTGCCGGGCTTTCATCCACCTCAGCTTCAACAGCTTCCTGATAATTAGTTTTTCACTGTTGTGAGGAGAAAATGCTAATTAAAGTCGTGACACTGCAGTTACTTAACCCGATCGCTGGTCTCCTGATGCCCTGAAAAATAAAAATATTTTCCCCTGAAATGTCAGATTCATAAAAAGAGAGACCCAATGGTCTTCTTTGAACCCACTTTGTTTCTAGGTTTTGCAACAAACCAACAGACAAAAAGAATAAGTGAGATGTTAGAACATGTGAATAATTCATAGCGACTGTTGCAATCACCGGTGTAAAGACATGTTTCACTCCGACAACATCTCACCTCAGAGTCATGTTCACCTCACAGTCATGTGAATATCGATGATTTTCGTGTGACTGCTTGGCTTGCGATCATTTTCACACCAATGGTAATGGGTATGAGAGAAAGCATGTTGCAAGAAGGGAGTCGTGCAGGAAAGAGAACTATATTCACAATTAATGAGGGATGAGATGTTGGAGATGCAAATGTTTTCCAGCAGGTAACTAGTGTTTCTCAAAATCAGAATGGAATTAAGCTTTTTCAATGGTACATTTCGGTCTTAGTGGAAGTGAGAAACAGTTGTTCTTCACAAGCCAACATTTATTTGAAGAAAAAAAAAAAAAAGAAACATTAAAAATAAACATCATAAATGTCAGTGCTCCAATCAGGGAAAACGAAACAAAACACCTTCTCAACAGTTCCTTTGGAGACGCCGGAAAAGCCTGTTGTTGTTTTGCATGGCTCTAAAAACACCTTCACTCTGCTCCTCGGTTCAGGCGTAACCATGCGAAACACGATAAAGTCAAATGAAACCTTTCAAAAAATTGGAGCAACAATGCAGCCATTCCCATTTGAAAAAGCTGCTTTTGATAATGTTATAAAGAAACCTCCCACTGCACCAGGTTCAGATAAGTGGCCATCAACCTCAAGCAGCTGGATTAATGGGGACCACAAAGTGAGAAGGGAAAAGCATATAGTGCACCAAATGATAAAGCTTCAATCAGGTGACGAGGTCAGAAACTGCAGAGCAGAGGTCTAAACACTCAGCAGTAAAAAAAAAAAAAAAAAAACGGCTTGCAGGAAAGGTGTTTGGAATATGACGATGGAGAGGAACAGAAACTACAAGTGGGAGAAGACCTTCAGTAAAGAGGCTGAAAAGCAGTCGTGGTCCAAATTAGTAACGTTTGTTCAGCGGACGCGTGTTAATGAAATACTTGAATATTTTCATGTGTCTTTTAATTTGCTTTCTAATTACACGAGCAGTACGGCTCACATAATGTACTGAAATAATGGTTGTAATAATGAAATCCTGTGGACTGCCTGCATCCCGCTCTTGTTTTCCCTTTCCTTTCATCTACAATCTACGGTTTCATGAATAGGATTGCTGTAAGAGGGGAAAATGTATGAGGCCATTTGTGTACAGTGAATAATCATTTCAGCACATATCTCTGCTGTTAATGTTAATGAGGAAAAAAAAAAGTGCAGAGCAGCACAAAAGAAATGCTCCCTGTAAACATCAAAGAGCAAACCTGCAAATTATGTGGTTGAATAATAAAGATGACATAATACCGACGAAAAGAGAAGTATGCATTTATCTTACATAATTTGAGCGTGTCTGTATTTTTCTTTTCTCACATTGTGTCGCTTTAATCTGATTGACATGTGAAAAGTTGAAGAGTAGACCCAGAGCCTGCTCGCTGTGTGAAAGTACCGCCGACGTTCTGGTCATATTTACGGATTGAAAGTGTCTTTACCCTTTGACAGGTGTTGGATTTTTCAATTCACTGCTTGCTGACCGTTGGATGATCGTCACCGCAGCAGGTTAATCGAGCCCCTGCAACAAATCTTTAGACAGTTCTTCGCAGTTATTTTTATTTTTCATTTTTTGTAAAGAACAGTTCTTCAACACTTGACAACAAATCTCACTGCTTCAGTGCGGAAGCTCTTCAAACATGTCATTAACTTTAGAGGGGACTCATTTTGCTGATCTCAACCCAACACATCCCCTTCAGGGTTCCACCGGGTTTCAGACCGTCACTTCTGTGAACTTTATATGTTTTTTTTGTTTTTTTTTAATCAGCTCAGTGACTTGAGCACTCCTGGGACTTGAAATCCAGCAGATCTTGTGGATTTCCTGCTGCTTCTGTTACGGTGCCAAAAAGCGTGACACAAGACACGCTTTAAGACTTTAAATCTCAATAAAATTAAACATAAATACACAACTGAATTAAGTTTTGTTCATCAAACGGGACCTTGTTAGTGTCTCATTTTCCTGCAACAATGCATTTTTCACCAAAGTTAAGCTGGCATGATGTTTGTATAAATTAGTACATGTAGCTTAGAGCTGTCAGCATTTCCTCCTCTGTTTGGAACTGTATTGGCTTGCTGTTGCTTTATTTGTTTACAGGATGGAGTTCATGTGTGTCTGTGTGTGCTTATGTGTGGTCATGGATTTCTTCATTCATGGTTCATGACTGAGAGTGCAGAGTCTCATCCTGGGTAGGAGAAGGTTAGGATCAGGGTCAGGGTTAGTATTCAGCCATATGAGGGAATCAATGCCTTACATAAAGTTAACTCCAACAAAGATTTCAGGCCAGTTCAGCTTTTCAGTTCCCCAAGGCAAGTCAGTCAACCAGCGCTGAAAACCATTTATTCATTCCACACGTTTTTGTTTTACAAAAAAATAAAAAACAAGAGAATGGATGGATGGATGGGCAATCATATAGTGAAGTTTATTGTAACTGTCGCTTGTTAAAAAGTGAATTCTGCACCAACTTTTGAACTAGTAAATGGAGAAAAATGTTTGACTTAATGTCTGGTCGCTCTTGTACATTGATCACATCAATGACATCTCTTAAATAATTGTTTAAGATAAAAGTATTGTAAACTGCCTGAGATGAAAGTGTCGTGTTTCCAGGCTGCTGCACAAAACTATTCAATGTTTTATGACAAACCTTTGAAATCTGGCCATGCAGCAATTTATTGAAGACGCAGTTTCCAAATGATATTAACAGAAGTTACATCTCACAAATTTGGTTTAAGAAGTTATCGTATTTATGGCAATGACAAATGTGGGTCAGAGAGAGACTCCTCGGCTGTGCCGAGCCGTGGTGGTCGTGCACTGGCAGAGATCTCGACCAATGACTCCTCGGCATAGCAGAGGTTGTGTTTTATTTATTAATTGGTTTGTATTTTACTGACTTTTCACAAAAACTACTCACCCTAATTAGATACATTTGATTACATTTTGGGACGCTAACAGCTAGCGACTTTAAATACACAAAAACTGCTAAAAGATTTCCCATACAAAGTGGATGAGAGGCATCTCATGGAGATCGTGTTGCCATGGAGACACCCTCTTGTCAATATTTCACAGCGGTGCAGCAACCTGACCTACCGATTATTAAAATAAGCAAACAGCTCTGTTGAGTGCCGTCCAAGCTTCTGAAAATGTCTATATACTTATAAGGTCGAACTACGAATATTAACGTTATCGATCAATTAGGAGGGTTGCAAGTACGATTGTAAATGGATTTCACTTGCATAGCACCACCTGAGCAGTCCCCCAAAGCCCTTTACAATGTTTTCACCCACCAAACGAGCCGACCACCACGCAAAGCCATCGGCCCATCCATTAGCAGTTTTGGGTTCAGTGTCTTGCTCAAGGGCACTCATGGACTGGGGGAGATGGGAAATCTAACCTCCAACAGTCTGATTGACAGATGATTCCGACAACTGATCCACCCTCTTTCTATATGCCAAAGTGTCCTTGAGCAAGACACTGAACTCCAAACTTCTCCCAGTGGATGGACAATAAAACACTGAGCGACGTTCAGTTGAAAAGCACCTTCCAGGTGAAATGAATTCAAATCTGATTCTATTCTGTCCACCAGTATCGGCAGTGTGCTGGACAACAACGTCAAGAAAAACAAAACAACTTTGTTAGGAGCTGTAACTGTCACCGAAAACATTCATTTTTATTTGTCAGAAAACTCAAAAAAATCTTCAAACAAAAATCTAATTAGTATAATTTAACATGTTAATGCCCACAGGGAACTCAAACTAAACTGTAAAGCTTCTCTTAAAATGCTGCTGGAAAGAAATACAAACTGAAAGCTTTGACCCGCAATATAAAAGTAGTCAGATTGAACATCTTTACATTTTTTTTGCCCAAGAAAAACATTTACAGACAGTTGTCTCTTCACTTTAATGCGCCGCTGGGATTGTTAATGCTTCATGTCGGCCATGATGCTGTGAATCCAAAAGTCGTCATTTTCCACCGAGGTGTCGACCAGGTAGACCGTCACCCTGCGCTCCCACAGGACGCTGTGGACCTCGGGTATCTCCTGCACACTTTCCACCTGAGCGACCAGAGCCCGATTCTCCACGTGGTTCCTGAAGAGCATGGAGGACTCCTCCGACCACTGCTCATGCGCCACCCCTGGAGGGTACACAGGGTTTAAAAACAGGTGTGTGAAAAGAGGTTTGAAAATATTAACATGAACTCCTGGCTTTCTTTTGATGGTGGACAATCAAATATTTAAACAAAATGGGACTAGTGGCACATCACTGCCATCTAGTGGATTGAAAGGAACACCAAGAACACAGTACAAGAAAGCAGAAAGCCAGTTTACTACGTCCTATATGAATTCCGTTCCTCTTCTACAGACTCCAGATGAAACACCATTCCGTCTTAAAGCTCACCTGCCAGTTGTGCTGCAATCGCCAGGAAGGGGAGCTGCCTGAAGTCCTCAATCAGCGGCTGGATGACGGTCTTTCGGATCAGCTCGTGTCTCCCGTGATCCAGCTCGTAAACAGAAACCAGCCCGTTGTTCAAAATCCCCTTCACCTGCACGCGGCGCCAACTAGGTGGAAACACAGATCACGCGTCCTTCAAATAGTCTTTACAAGGAAATTTAATCTTAGTCACCATATCGGTGGTTATACAAAGATTTGCTTTTACTAATCGCCCACCTTCTGTTTATTTTGGCCGCGTAGACCTCTCCTTTCCCCAGTGATATGGCCGCGTTGATCCTCTCCACTTGGTCATAATGCAGCATCATCTCTCCCGTCAACACGGTCAGCTTATGAAGGTCCTCCAGCCGCTGCATCACAAAGTACCCGGGGTGGCAGGCCACTGACACAAACACATCCATGTTGTGACCGGGCTGGACGGGAGGAGAGAGTGGTTTAGGATCACCATCACTGCTGTTCGACTTTGATTTCTGCAGCTACAAACACTCTGAATATTAAGGCAGGACTGAACACGTGTAAACATCAACCGTTTGGATTCTACTGTGACAGCAACAACACACTGCATTTAGTAGCAACCTTTTTTTTTTTTTTTTTTTTTTAAGACAATTGATAAAAAAAAATGTTTATTTTCAAAAGACGGCAAATATTCTCGTGCATGTGGGTGGACGTGATTATTTCAGCAAGACAAAAGAATACATGCAGTGGAGTTTTTTTTTTTTTTTTTTTTAAACACGTCCCTCAGTTGTTCATTCACATTTCTTACACACTCCCTCCTCTGCACTCACCTGAGGGAGCTCCAGTGGCGGAGGCATCGGCAGTGACGCCGTCTCGGCATCTTGCAACTTCTTAGTGGCCATCTCGCCCGCGGGGTTCAGGTTGCTGCTCTCCAGAGTTGCTTCGTCACCTCGCTCGAAGGGAACTAGCATTTGGAAAAACACGTACAAACATCCAGCAACAACAGGATGCAGGAGTCTCGGGACAGGAAGGGGTTGGGTGCTACTGCAGTTTTACCTGTATCGGCGCCGTAGACGGTATTATTGTCGTTCTGTGCTGTGAGTTTGACCAGCTGATGGTTGACGCTGTCGTGCAACTCCTGACTGTCGACACCGATGAACAGGTACATGTAGACCAGGTTGTCCCCTTTGTGCCGATCTATTTTCAGGACCTGAGGCGAAGACGTGCAAACGTCATGCGCAGCAGGACACACCGATGTGAACCACTGTGGATACAAGTCATTGCAGCACATTCCACAACACCCTGTCATCGGTTCATGGTTTGATCCTTCTGCTCAGTGCAGATTGAACCGCGACAAGTCAACAACAAAGCGACTTCTACCACGTCTAAGACGATCACTTAGGCTCTATTAACCATTTAGACGTCAGTTATTTTCGAACGATGTGATGAGATCAAATGTATGCATTCATTTTGCATATTGTGACATCACAAGGGGGCAGCAAATAAGTAGACAGTTGTGAAATTGAACATAATTTGAAAAAATAAAACGCACACGTTCAGTCAAATTCTAACAATAACTGGATCTACTATACATATAATTATGTTCAGATTATTGCATTTTATTATTGCTATTCCTATGAACTTGCTTGTAGCGGGTCAGCTGCTTAGTAAAGTCGACTTCACTGTGATCAACCTTCTAAACTGCTTCAATTTCTTCTATAAATTGCGTTCCAGAGGTTTACCTTCATTTTACAGTCTTTGGAGACCTGAACAGTCTCTTTCACCCGCTGAACCGTCTCCGGGGTCCAGTCGCCTTCCGGAACCGTCAGCTCAGCCAGGAAACACTTAACAGCCTGCACAGAAAACAAAGCATCTGCATGTGTGCCGCGAACAATCAATAAACAAAAGCCGTTTTAGACAAACAAAATCAAGTTGTGAACGAACCTGTGGGGGGATGACGATGAAGCCTTTGAGGAAGGGAGGGGGGATCTCTCGGAGGTCTGTGACTTCTACGGTTGCTGGAACGCCCATGTCCATGAAGAAAATCTCCACCACTCTGCCGCACACGTTGAGGATCTGAGATCAGAAGTTGAAAAAAATTATAAAAATACATATTTGTGACAATTGTGATAAACATGCCTTTAAGGTAAAAGTATTGTTTTTAGGGGTAAACTCGCCTCCACTCGGGCCCACTTCCCTTTGTAGCGTGCCATACAAAACTTGCCAATGAAAAGTTTGGACACGAGGCAGTCTGATGTCATCTGGATGGAATAATTAAAAGAGAAGGATATTTTTAGTTTGAAAGAGCAAAGTGTCCTTTCTTTAAAACCATAATCATCCTCAACGAACAAATCTGCGATTGAAAACCCCAAAACAATTATTAAAGAACACCAGAGGATGTTGCACTTCAACCCATAATGATGTCAGATATGGAACCAAAGTCACTGAACACCCCAGAAAAGGTCATCTATTAATAGGAGCACTATAATAACAGAACACTCTCCTCCTCAGTTTACCTGGGAAGTGAAAAAAGCCTCTGTTGCTTCCAGTAACTTGCTCAATCTTGCCATTCCTCGGGAGGGCAGCTGGCAATAAATAATGCCATCTGCGCACACATTTGTGACAGACACGTCTCGATAGGTATCCCCCACCTGCAGACAAAAAGAAACGCTCTTTCAAAAAGCAAACGGGGACTTTTTAACACCACTCGGCTGGAATATAAAAGGATATAAATAAAGTGGATTTCCTCATTCTTTTCAAAAAGTACCTGCAGTGGGTTGTTCATGCCGCTGTCCTGCAGGGCCTTCAGACAAGAGGAGTTGATGTTGATGTCTTCATCCTGAGAAGTATCATAAAGCACCACCACGGGCGTCTTGTTCTGTTCAGAAGGCTCCATCGTTTCCATCAGCAGGATCTTCTGAACGGCCATCTTTTCCAGGCACGACAGGAGCAAAGGATCAGAGCTGAAAGCCTCCAGACCTTGGATAGACAAACAATCAAAATATAGTTATGCGTTATCTGCTGCTTTAAGGGGGTGTTTGCACCTTTCCCCTGAGCCGATTACACAGAAGCAATATCAAACAGGAATGGATCCTTCATTTCATTTGTTCACCGACAGGCACCCCAGATGATTTTTGTACCTGCGAGTCTGACGTTAGCGGCTTGAAGGGGAAGAGAAGCAAAGTCTTGGTGCAGCTTCAGCAGATTGGACATGCTGGTCTCAATAGGGAAGCCATGGTCCACGTAGTACACCTGACAAACACACACAAAAAGTTAGTTGTACGTCTTAACTTTGAATGCGGTTTGACAACTAATCAAAAGAACTGAATTACCTTGACCTTGCTGGGGCTGATGATCTCCATGACCTGCGCTCTGGCCAGCTCTCCTCCCTCCTCCGGCCCTCGGACCGCGACCAGCTGACCAACGCTGGGCTTGGACAGTGCGTGAGATTGGGAGCTTTGGCGGTAGAAGGAGACCATCATGTCCTCCATGGTTTCCTGGGCATTGGAGTAGTTTTCACCCACGTATCTAAAAAGACAAAAACAACAAAACAAATCTCGATTGTTCTTCTTCAGTCTCTGTAGGGGCGTGCAACTTCACTACATGAAACAACCTCCTGCTGAAGCACCAGCATTTAAAATGCCATTTAATGCCGAAAAGAGATGAAAAATTACTCTTATCACGAGTAACTTTTTAAAAGGAGCTGGTAGTATGCAAAATAAAGCTCGTGTTTCCCCACGGCTTACAATTCTGTTCTGAACACAGATTAAACTAGGAGAGTTAGCCTGAGCTACGGGCTAACTGAGCTGAGGTTCATCTGAGTTTTTCTGAGAGCCTTCACACTGAGCATCTCTACAAAAACCACCTCAAACCGGAGCAGCTGTGTCCAGTTTGTCCGGTGAGACCACCCGACCCACTACATACAATAAAAAAAAACACTCCGCGAGCGCAGACCTCCGCCACGCAGCTCTCGCAATGACTTTTGAGTTTTCTTGCTAACAGACAAACAAACGCGATCGAAAACATAACCTCCTTGGCGGAGGCAATTACGTCACGAGTTTTGGAGGGAAAAAAACAAAAACAAAAAAAAAACCTCCACTATATTTGTGTGTTGTCGGTTTGTGTGACTGAAACGGCCTCAAAGAAGGCTGCAGGTTTCTTGGACGTCTGAATAATGTTGGTCCTACCTTACGGTAACGGCATTGCTGCTCTTGGCCTCGGTAACCAGCACCGACGGGTACTGTTCTGGCGGGAGAACCAGCCTCGGAGGAACCACCGCAGCAAGGAGTTCCAGACCCGAGGGAAGGAGGCAGCTCGTGTTCTGCAGGAGGTCCGGTTGGTCTAATTTATACAGGATGGCCTGAAACCCAGAAAGGCAGGTTATCCACAGAACCGTTGGGTTAACTCCAAGCATCAAACGAACTTTCAAAACTTCTCAACATGCCGTCACATCAGCTTATAACTTATTCATGGAAGAGGATTGCTTTTCCTTCTAGCTACCGATTCCATTTTATCCTGGGAGACATCAAATCTAACTCCTTTCTACTGCAGTGAAAGAAAAACGGTTTGCGTTTAGCATCTCATAAAACCTTGACACGGAAACATATCGAAGCCTAAAAAATAAGCTTGACAATTAATTAAACAGATTGTACACATTAAAATAATCTGGATTACTTCAAGGCTGTTATTGGTCCACTTTTTTTTTTAATTTCATCTCTGGAATTCTTGAGCTTGTTAAGACTTTGCATATCTTAATGCCTTGTTGAGGTGATCACAAAGACGTTGTATAAGCTGACTGGGTTTCTTTCCTCTGCAGCACAAGACTTTGTAATTCAAGTTTTCTACTTTGTAGTTACTGCACGGAAATAAAGAAAACCGATTAGTATTTTCTATTTGCACAGCATCTTATCGCCATTTACCTTCGTTTTGTCAGGAGGCGATGTGTACTCCACACAGCAGAAATCAAGCAAGAGGGACAAGTTGTTCAGGATGTGGTCGGGGAACGGCGTCTTGTACGTCTCCATGAAAAGCTTTGGCAAAGCATGAGCCCAGAGACCCATACTGTACTTGGAGAGAAGGTCCTCAATTCTCCGGCGCACCTCGCCGGGCATGGCGGCGGGTGCTGGTGAGGATGGAGAAGGGACAGGACTGGGCGGTGGAGAAGACGCGACCTTTGAAAGAGGCGCAGTGTGAGTCTTAACAGAGTCATTGGAGGTCAGGGATGATGTTGGGGATGATGGCCAACAGTTTTTCTTGTCTTTGAGGGCATTCCCAGGCAAGTTGTTATTCTCTTCATATAGCTGATGGACCCCTGGGGACACCTGGGGAGGAAGAGCAGGGCTGCTGGCAGGGTTCTGAAACGTGACTGAGGGCGAGGCTTTGTTGGAAACGGTATCAACTGCAGGCTGAGAGGGAAAAATGAAAGTGGGCTTGGCTAGCACAGATTTTGTGCGAACTCCATTTTTAGGAGGGGTGGCATCAAAATGAGACGAAAGATTGTGTTCAGACGAGGACGGGGATGAAGGAGGAGTGATGGTCCCTAAATTGACAGGTGACATGAGATGGGAGGTGGTGGTGCCATTGGGATGGGGAAAGGAGGGCTTGGGAGGCAGAGGAGGGTAAAGTAGCTTGTCTTTGCGATTGGCATTTGAATAGTTCTCAACCTGGGGAGGTCAGAAATAGAACACCAAATTAGAATTATTTAATCATATACACATTTTTTTTTGTAAAGGCTGGTAAACAATATATAAAAATAAACAAGCAAACAGAAAGTTTCGCTGTCCCACACAAAAGCCCCCAACTTACCATGCAGATGTGTTTCCATTTCTCAAGGTCTGTGATGGCCTGAGGAAGAAGTTTCTGATTGAACATTTGACTGTATATGTCCGACAGTTTCGACATCCACACGCCGCTGGAGTACTTCCGGAGAAGCTGAGTTAATCTGCTCTGCACCAAGGCCACGTCGTACTGGAGGGAGAGAGTCAACATTAATCCTTGATCCAGCACTACGTGGGCGTAACGACATTGAAGCTCTGCAGCGCAACTCACACGACTGAACCTGCGACAGTTGTTAAAATGAACCAAAACTAAATAAAAAGCTGTGCTCATATAGTGAAAAGGGTTTGTTGATGTTCATCCTCATGGTCGTCAACCGGTAACAGCTTGACTGGTGGTTTGAGCTTTAGCAGTCAAAAGCCGACAGAAACTGAGCAGAAGATGTGACGATCAAGTGAAACGCCAAACTTAGAATTTAAACACCTCTTTTTTTTTTTTTAAATAAAAGTCTAAAACTGAAAAAAAAAAAAAAAAAAAATCACTGACTTCCACAACTCTAAATTGGTATAATCACAATCCTCTTGACTTATCCTGAGTGCCACGATACTAGTTTCCTATAAAAAAAAATTTGCATTTTTATTAAAAGGTTTAATCAAAGAGTCAATAACAAATCCGCGTGAATTGACAAAATTTGAGTCAGTTAAATGCACGACATTTGAAAGACAGAAACGCCCGGTACCTGTGAAGTGTTGAGTCTGGAGACTAGATGTGGAGCAACCTCTGAAAAAACAGCATAAAAGAAGAAAACGAGTGTTACCAGGAGGGAAACTCCTCAGCATAATAATGGGGCTGACTTAATCTGGTTCAAACATTTTATTTCCTCTTTTATGACTTTACTGAGAACGTCATTATACCTACATTTCGCAAGCTCAAATTGATGCTGAGCTTCTCTGTATTTGATCATGTCTACTGAGTACAGCTGATGTTTTTCAGATCATGTTTTTGAATGATTTTGCGATTCAAGGCATTTGGAAATGTGATCGTCGGGGAGTGACCACAGAAAGTTATTGGCAGCAGACGGTTTTCGTCAGATCATTAATGTCCTTGCATGTTTTCTTGAGCACATCCCCAATCCATGCAGCCAAAACAGTCCTGCAAGTGACCCGTTTGACCAGATAAAAAGATATGTGTCGCCTAATTTAATGAATAGGTGAGAGATCCAACGTTCTCCAAAGTGTTGTTGCAGTAAGTGACTTACTGGTAAAAGTTCCCTGATTTAATGTTATTAAAATTCTCAAGACTCGGACTACACATGATGTGTGTGATAATGCTCGACTCACAACACACACACAATTTATACAACAAAGAATCAAAATGCACATTTAATAATTTAATCACAACAACTTGGAAGTTCTCACAAACCTTCAGGCTTCTTTGCGTTTTCCAACTTCTCTTTCCTGTTGGCAAATAAGAGTCCTTAAGCAAAATAAGCTGATGACAAGTTATTACTTTATTTTAATTCATGCAACCTCCAAATCTTTATAGGAAATTTCCACCTTTTTAAATATTAACCATCCAATCAGTTCTTGAGCTTTCAGTACAATTCAACAATTGCATGATGAAAAATTCCTGAAAATGACAAGAAGAAAAAAAAGAAAGTTAGAGGTGCTTCATTTACCTGTCAGGTACAGTCATTTGTTTCCCAGGTAGTTGTGATGCTGGTTCCCGGTGGTGAAGTGGAGTGACTGCCTTCAACTTCTGGTCAAACTGCCTAATTTTCGAGATTTGAAAAAAAAAAAAAAAAAGTATTTTCCAAGACGAATTAAAAATCTTCACAAGCTCCATTCAAGCAAATGTCAGATAAAAAAATCTGTAAGTACTTCGGTCTACCGTCTTCTTCAAAGGTGTGTCTAAAAGTTCATGTAATCTGCAATCTACCTGTAATCTCCAACGGCGCTGCAGCCTCTCGAAGCTGCAGGGAATCTGTACGGAGAGCACTTTATCGTGTTGCCAGGCCTTGGTTGGCGGAGGGAGGGTGTCGGCCTCACTAAAAACATAAATTATTAACAAAATTATCATCAAATCAAACATCTAACTCCCAATAAATCACTCAAGATGTAAGTTGAATCACAAATCATCTCCAAGATGGAATTCATAGCGACACTCTGATTTTCAAGAGGAAAACTTTACAGTTTATCAATTCATATAAATCAACATTACAAAAGGTGGATGAGTGATTTCAGAACCACAACTCGAAAAAAAAAACACAACCTACCATTCATCATGTAGGAGTTGGAGGGTTTGAACCTCATCTTGCAGTTGACGACTTGCGAGTGGCCCGATTTGTTGGAACTTTTCTGCTTCGCGATCAGCTCAGCGATGTGGTAGGTGTCTTCAGAAGCCACAGCAAAGCATTTCAGCTGCACAACAGACACACAATTATTTAAATGTTATGGTATTGTAAAGGTGTGTTAAAAAAAAACATTACATTGAATAATATCCAAGGTGAAACGATAACTTTTCTACACTCACCTCGCCCTTACAGTACTCGAGATTCACCACGGAGGGCATGTTTCGGAGAAAATCTTCCAGTTTGGAGTAGCCCAACTTGGCCAGGGGAATGTACTCGCCACACAGCGACCAGTACTCAGAATGGAGCTTGTTAACAGACACGCCTTCCTTCTTGGACTGAACAACAGCCCGCACCATTTTCTTGATGAAGTTGTCGTCCATCTTTGCAAGCCAAGGGACTTGCCACAGGAACTAAAGTAAAATCCAACCATTAAAAGGGGCTTTCAAACAGACGTACAAGCTTCTACAACATCCTGTGCACATGGCCATTTTCTATATAAAAAAATATATCTGTTCCCTATTACAGCTTGCTATTGTGAAAATGCACATTTGGTCAACTTCAATGCAATCAACTTTAGGGTAGATATTTTACATTCTGACCTTTAAAAAAAAAAAAAGAAAAAAAAAGAAGAAGACATGAGCAACTGGCAGGCCTGTTCTCATTCTCTGCAGCCCTCAAGTCAATATTAGCTTTCACAGATAAATGGAGAGATTAGTCTTTTATAAGCACATCTGAACCCCGGGTCGATTATTGAACAGTAGAACTAGTATATGCATGACAGATAAAATTTGACATTTACTCTGTATTTAATTCTTTTCCTAAATTATAGTAGTAATTTCTTACTTTTGTAGTTTTTTTCTGGACTCATGAACAAAGTTCTTCCATTAATTAAATTAACTAGTACATGACCTGCTACCTGCTTGAATTAAAGGCCTCAGAATGCTTAGGAAAGTTTAGGAAAGTTAGAATATGTAGTTTTTCTTATACAGCCCATTTCGCTGCCAGACTGTAGAAACGTCGAGAAACTCGGAACGCCTGACAACGCGGGGCAAGTTAGCTCGTTCCCCCGTGGATTTCTTACCAGAATTGACGATCTGTTTGTCTATTTTTTGGCGCACAGTTGAGTTTTGATTCAGCAGCAAGCAGATTCACCTCTAATTCGGCACAAATATCACACCTGATAACGAGTTTACACCAACGTGTTTAACGAGCCGCGTTCGTCTAACGCCAACAGTCCGTCCTCTGTCTCCGCTAACGCTGCGTTCACGACGAGCATTAAAAAAATGGTAATTTCCCAAATTTTTTATTTTAAATTCTGCGTTTATCACTTTAGATAGTTTTTGTATTTTGTTACCTGTCTGGCTTATTTCTCCTTCCTATTGAGCAGTAAACAAAGTATCGTTAAACACTGACCGTGAATGTTGTATTTGTAGACTGACGCAGACGACGTGATGCTGTCACGTGCAATCCGGAAATTCAACCCTCACACCTTTTCCCAGGATGCATGGCGACACTGAAGTTAGCTTCTGATTCGACAGTTTACGCAAAACTTTTTGTCTATTTATTATTGATTTTTTGTACCACGTATTCATGTAAAAACTTTGTATTCTATTTGTGAAAATGAAAAAAAGGCACATTATAATATGTCTTTTTTTTTATTTCTTAGGGAGCCTATATGTGTGTTACCTTACCTTATTTATTTTTTACAATTGTGTGCTCGTGATGTATTCAGTCAAGTTTTATGGCTTTAACATGGGTTTCTACAGAGGTTGAGAATTGAGCTGGTTTTTAATTGAGGTGCAAGGATTTTACAATGCATTTTATGCTGGAAACATGAGTCAGATCTGGCAACCCTGCACAGGTTTACAAAAGAAAAGATACTTTTGTGTGTGTTGTAGGCAACAGTAAACTAACTTAATAGCCAAGTAAATGTTTATTAATAGGATACAATAGATTTAATGACACTTTATTTTGTATCAAATACACAGCCAATGTCAATACAACAGTTGATTTTGTTATTTAAAAATGTTTACTGTAAACTGTGCAGGTAGCAAAAGAAATGTTGTTGTTTTTTTTAATATATAAAAAAGTGACAGTTTCCCATTCACAAACATCCCAGCTTTGAATGTCCCCTCACAGAGGCTATTCAATTTTATAGCTCTGAAGAGTCTTCCCTTTAAGTCAGTCTTCTGCAGATGTGACTGTAATTTCTGGAGCCGACTGTTTCCTGTTCTGCACTTGAGATGCCATGACCCAGGCCCTCATCGCTGTGTCTGACGGTGGGGGTGTAGATCCAGATGCTGATGAAGACAGGTTGTGTTTTCTGAACAGGATCAATTGGGGATTCCTCAGTAATGTATAAAACAAAGCCCAGCGCCTCCTGGCCCGGCTATTTACTGCAGATTCTACAGAAACAAATTGGACAGAAAGTGAACTGATATTAGTGAGTGAACAGGTGAGAGGTGGAGTCACAGATGAGTTTTCATGGCCGACGTACAACATCACTGACCTGAGGGAGCATTGTTGAATGTCGAATAAGCAGATGCACTTTGTCTCTCTTGTGTGTTTGAGACCAACATCTGACAAAAACACACCATGGCCGGGTTGCTGTGATAGTGGTCAGCAAAGATCATCCCAACCCAAGTGCTGTAGCCTGGAACATGCAGGACATTAATGAGTTTGACGTGAAGCTAAAGCCTACAGGGGTTCCAGCAACATCTAACTCTCCTATGATGTTCACATTATTGAATGTTATTGTTATCAGTTGTTGGGATCAAGAGGCAGGTAATTGGTGACCCCCAATTGCGAGTGTGTGTGGTTGTCTGTTCTGTGAGTGTGTCCTGTGATGGACTGGTGACCTGTACAGGGTGCGGGTCCATGGGCTCCAACTTAAAAGCCTGGAGACAGTTTTAACTCTTGTATTTGCCTGTGAAATGCTGCCATCTACTGGAAATGTGAATGTAAGCATCAATATTTTTTTACAACATTACACAACTGTAATGCTAATGAAGTCCATCACATTCAGTCAATAATTAAATTGAGTTATATAATGTCAATGGAATTAAAATACCAGTCAACACTTTGATTTAGATTCGTACGTTTTAATGATGATTTCAGCTCACCTGCATCCATGGTTTCATATCCCCTCTGCATGATGGTTCGATCGATGCGGGACACCAGCCATGTTCCCACCACAATGCTTAACAGCACCCTCACGATGCAGGTGCTGAACCCCAACACCACGTTGTAGAAAAAAAAGAAATAGTTGAAGCAGTGGAAAGCCTTCCTGCACAGAAAAAAAGAAGGGGTAAAATGTTTATTATTTATTAATTTTTCTCTGAATCAGGCCATATCATTATTATTATTATTATTATTATTATTATTATTATTATTATTATTATTTTCAGGCTTTAAATTTTTACTTTATCCATTCTCCTTTATATGCATTTCCTATCTGCTATTACATTAGCTTTGATCCAATTAAATTGTGTTCTTTAAATTTTATAGAGCATTATTGTATGCTTCATAAAGCACTGGAGAATTACCTTGGGTGGAAAATGTGCTGTATAAATAAACTTGCTTTGCTTTTCTCACTTTGATGAATAGCCACATGTTCCATTGATCTTTGCTGGGGAAAATACATCATAAATGCGACAGAACGTGGGTCTTTATAACTTCGGCTTGTTGTCAAATTGGATGAAAAATATACAAGAAGCAAACACACATCTGCTCAATGGTAATGGGGAAACAAGCCTAAAAGTTTTGCACAGTTATAATACTTGTGATCCAGGAGGTTTAGTGCACAGAGAAAAATGGGCAATTTGAGTTATTGCTTTGCAAGGTCTATTCACACAGCTGATATAAACATTAAATTAGAATAGACCTAACTTCAAATAGGAAATTGATCAAATTAACATTCTACGCACAGATGTATGAAAGTATCACACTGCCACAGATACATGGTATTGACATGAAATGTGTTATTAAATTACAGTTTGATAGACATTCTGTGGTTTAGTTGTAGTAAATGTTTTTTTTAGGGTTAGGGTTCATACTCCGAGAGCAGATGAAAGACATTTGGGAGCTGAGGGTTGCTGAGTGAGGGAGAGTTTTTTTTTTTTTTTTTAAATGATTTTAGAATTTATAATCTACTTTACAGCTAAATGTTTAATGTTATGCTTTATGTTTGCCTTTGTCAACAAACACTTCTCGTTCTCGCTCTTGATGTTCACTGACCGGTTCAGACTGAGACGCAGTGTGGGGTCAGTACACACTCCATCATCCGGAAACACACCAACCTGTTGTTGAGAGCCAGAGGTTTCTGTTTATCTGTGGGAGACATCTTGTCCTGAAGGAAGAAAACCTGGACCAGAACCACCTGGAGAATCACCAAGCCGACCACTATACTGATGGTCAAACTGGGTGGAAAGCATTCTTTAATCACTTAATCAGATCATTCATATTCCCACATGTAAACACGGGTAGAGAGAGAGAGCAGACCTACAAAATAATCCCCAGGTTGGAGAGCATCGCCACAAAGTTTCCATGACGTATTGGGAGAACCAGAGCGTAGACAAACAGCAGTGCAAACATGAAGTGGACAAAATGGACAATCAGGTAGCCTAGAAAAGCAGAAAACAAAGAAAAGTCTTCACTGTAAAAACAATATGCACAAGGGCAAACAATGCACATTAATCTA
Source organism: Parablennius parvicornis (assembly GCA_900302745.1). Classification (NCBI taxonomy): domain Eukaryota; kingdom Metazoa; phylum Chordata; class Actinopteri; order Blenniiformes; family Blenniidae; genus Parablennius; species Parablennius parvicornis. The sequence continues at coordinate 49,963 of OMNM01042478.1, forward strand.
GAAGTTGACTTTGTGTGTTAGTAGTTTAGTTTCAAATTTACCATCAGAATGATCAAGTACAATACATTTTATCATTAATCATAACTTTTAATCTTCCATTATCAAGTTTGGAGACACTAGGAAGCTTATTTTTGATCCATAAACAATAAGATGTTTTCATTCAGATCAAATCAGTTGATAAACACAACTAAGTTCATCCATTTCAATTTTATCTATGTACTGCACCAATAACAACACACTTTCACAGACGAAAACCCCATTATTCCACCTGAACAAGCATGAGGAACAGTTAGTGTTTTCTAATGATCCAACTCTTACCCCACAGCGTAAAAGCTATTTGCCATCCTGAGTATCTTGCAATGGAAGCCTGTTAAATTAAATGAGAAATGACTACTGGTTATTTGATCAGGCACCAGTATGACAGGAATACACAAGTAAACAAAACGTGTTTCAACCTGGAATACTCGTACATTCAGACATTTCCAAGGCTTGTAAATTTTAGTTTACTTTAATGCACTGACACCAAAGTTGAGTTAGTTGTATTATCCTCAAACTGAACCAAGTAACAAAGTATGTTGGGAATTTTTTTTGCTGTACTGCAGTGAGATCCCTGCAGTTACGTTCCCTCCAGCAGTCCAACAAAAACCAAAAAACCCAGCCCAAAATGACTTAATTAGTTCTAAATAGTTAACTGATGTGCGGTGTCTGTGGGAATCGGTTGTTGAGCAGCGACCAAATGGTTTACAATCTATGTCCCATATTTTCAAATAGGTTATACACACTGGCAACAGATTGCCAGTCGGTTGCCGAACGATGACGAGTCTCTCATGCCACGTTGCTGTGGAGTCACTTGACACGTGTGTGTGTTTTACTTACTACACTGAGAGAAGAGCGAGGGCTGTGAAACTTTTCAGGGAGAAATCCTTTCTGTCCTTTCCACAGTCTTTTCAAGTGTTTCCTAAAGTTGGCAGTGGATCAAATGGTTTATCACACTGTAGGCACATATAGATTCAGATCTGTCCTCTCAGCATTTTCTCTCTCAAAAGCAAAACTTCAAAATACAATACTGGTAAGCAGACTTTTTTTTTTTTTTTTTTTAATTGAAGCAGTTCAAGTCTTATTGATATCTATCAAACTTTAGAAAAAGATGATTTTATTCTGAATTGAAATTTATGAACTTTGACATTTGTTGAAATGTCCAATCTCTTACCTGTAACATGCCAGGACATGGAAGGTGTAAGCAAATGAGTTGAGACTGGCTAAGATGGTAGTGGCAAGCCAAGACTCTTTTAAGAACAAGAAAAAGCAAGAACACCTCAGAGTTCGTTTTTATATACTTATCTTTGTTAATTACCTTTCTTATACACTGAAATATTACTTTGATTTTTCAGGAATCATCAAGTCCTTATAACTGTTATGATGAAAACATGCCATTTTGCATGCATTACGATCACTTTTAATCATAAAGGTTATGAAGACACCCTCCTCTGCATGTGGCACATAAACTCACTCCTGGCCACTTCCAGGAACTCCTCCACCCCGGGTATCATGGCTCCCAGAGCTTCAGTCTGGTTACAGGAAGTAACCAGATACTCCAGTGTGGTCTTCCACTCTTCAACTTGGTCAAAAGTAACATCGCTGAGGATGTAATCGGCGAGTGTCATCTGCGGTAATAGCAGATAGCAGTTATTTATTAGGAGCTGTAATGTTGTAAACGCTCAGATAAAGAGCTGAGCAAAGCAAAATGGGTTAAAAACAGGAAGTAGAAGAGGCAACGTTTAGATTTAGACGATTGAAATGTGAAAAGTGTCTCTGTGTACCGTGTAAAGGCCTATAAGGGAAATAATGGCGGTGCCAATAATCCTGTTGGGGAACTTGAAGTAGGGGTCCCACTCGTAAACTCTACGCTGGAACCAGATGAGCCGAGTACTGCCATAAAGACAAACAGGCCAAAATGTGAACATACAGTAATGTCTTTTTTGTTGTTGTTGTAAATATCACATTTGAATTCTCATTGGAAAATGATTGTTTGACATGAAGGGGGAGATTATATAAGTTTATTCTTCTTTCTGCTCCGTTTCATTCAGAAATTTCAAAACATTTGTTTTGTCAATGAACGAAATAAAACTACCTAACTAACATCTAATATCTTTCAAAAACTATGTACCTATAATGAATATATTCTGATAATGTGAAAAAATATTTCAGTCTTTATTAGCTCTATATATTTAGATTCAAATATTGTGTCAAAGTGTACTTATACTACACTGTATATCATCATGGCATACTACTTCATGTTTTGTATCTACTGTGTTGTATTAAGAATGCGTATACATTACCTTTTCTTGCAAATATATTAGTTGATACGTCTTCATTGGCTGTCTATTATATGTAAAGTATTAGATTATTCTGCATATATATTATGTACTTATTACCACATATTGTTGATATAATCTCTGTATTAGGTACATATTCCATATAGTTTATTTTGTTTGCTATTGTAACATCTCAAATTTCCCTGTTGTGGTGCTAATCTACCTAATATCGCGTAAGTATGTGTAAATAAGTAACTGTGTGTAAACCTCTGCATGCGCTACTGATGCTGAAACTCATCAGATAATAATGATCTGAGGCCTCACCGGCGAAGTTGTCAAAGTGTCTGTTCTGGAGGATTCTCTTTTTGTATTTTGTCGAGAATGTATGTGTGTTTATTTTGAGTTTTAAGTAACACAAAATGCATCTACTAAATTGTGATACTCACGTCACATTTATGTCACGGCTGACATAAATTTATATCTGCACACAAATACAACACATTGTATTCCAATGAGCGTCACAGTAGCAGATTTTACTCTGTGAATCATAAGTTCATTTCAGGAGAGATGTTAAATGAGTGTTTTGTGTGTGTTACCTGTTTTCAGGAGTTTTTCTCAGCAGTCTCTTTACATGCGCCATCTGGTGCTGCTCAATCAGCTCCTCGGGCTCCTGGCAGCAAATTCAGAACAGTCACATTCATGCAAAGTTAATCCCACCTGTGAATCATCCTTGTTTCTCAGACCTCAGGGTGCAGCTGCAGACGTATCTGAATGGCTTTAATCAGCATGTGAAGGAATCGTCCCAGTAGGAAGAGGAGAGAGACGATGCAAGGCCACTGGACAATCACCTTCTGGTATTTACCAAGCATCTTCAAAATCAAAAACACAGTCATTCATTCAAAAGAGTCATTGATTTCCCTTTACAAAGAAAAGACAAGTGACAAACGCTGAAAGGTCTCGAGTATGTTCAACAAAAGTTGGTGAAAAAAAAATCCATCAATGTGTCTATCGTCACTTGTTTTATGTGTATTGTGATTTAATGTGGCATCACAATTGTTCATATGCTGAAAATAAATGCATCAATAAGGTGAGCATGTACGCTACCTGAGAATTAGAGATGCATTGTCAAGGCAAAGGAGACAAAATACACCTATTTTTATTGTCAATGTATTACAGGTTCAAAAGCAGAAGTGTCATCCTTTGTTATTCACACAAATCAATTCTACACACAGATTCAATTTCAAAGCGTCATTGTTTGACTGTCTTTTGTGAGCGTTGTCAGTTAATTACTTTAGAGGAAAATAGGAAGAGACAATAAAGTAACCATACAGTCACTTGCACAATAAAGAGTTAAGTACTCACCTACCTTACCATCAGGACAGGTGAAAGTATCCCAGACTGTAATGATGATCCTACAGGCAAACATGCACACATACATGAACTATTCTGCAGCTGACTTTTGCATGCTCTGATAGTGCAGGAAGTTAAACACTGATGAATATGAGGGACCGTTTACCAGCACAGAGAGTAGAGTAATCCCAGCAGAGCCCCGGTCAGTTTGAACGGTGAGGTGAGACAGGCAAAGAAAGGGAAATACGCCAGGCCCACTTCCAAAGCTCCGATGAAGTACACGATGGCTGAGAAGAACAACCAGAACACACGACGTCAATGAACATGGTGTTTGTTGGATTGTTTCTAGAGAGGGTATCAGTGCATACACAGTCACTGTACCTCTGGCCCAGCCTGGGACGCTGAAGGGGAGGTAGGTTTCAGAGAAGAGAAGAAGGACATTGCTCGACACGGCGCCGAACGCAAAGCCATAGGACCAGCGGTTACTCAGACTGCCTATCGTATCCAAAGGCCTGGAAGTCAGTGACAGCAAAGTACATCACAGCACTGAGCAAAAAGTGTCAGCACACAACAAGTTTACATATTTATATACAAATATCATAAAACTGATTTGATCCTGAACTTTTCCTCTTTTCTGTATTAAAACTCTGTGGACTCACACCACGATACCGAAACGTCCACGCAGGAAGGGCAGCTGGCGGTCGATGGCGTGTCTCTGGGCTCTTTTCTGGAGGTACGACAGCACTGCTGTAATCACCACCTGGACAACACGGCATAGCAACCATTTTAATGATACTTGAAAAAATATTTTGGGTTATATTACTGCCACTGTGAGTAGGTGGGAGTTGGATGGATTGTTATAGATATAGTTATATAGCTCAAGACACACATGTACTCACTGGCTTTTAACACTAATTGAGCAGTAGCTGTATTTTCCCTGCTACTTTTATTTGTGTGATGTTTACATTAAGAGCAGCTTACTGCTGGTATGAGTGAAATATGGAGGAAGAGGTCCATTGAAATCCCACTTTGACACTCCACGGTTCCGGGAAAACTGTGAAAATATGAACATAAATCAGTTAAACTTCATGAGAACTTAACTGCACTTAGCATGCGTGTTCACCCGGGAACTGAAGAGTGTGTGCAAACAAGAGAAATGGTTTCCGCCGCACATGTCAATCCCAAACTAAATGAATATCACTTAAAGAAAATATCGCTCAGTAGAAGCAAAATAAAACACGAATGTTTCAGAATCTAGAGTTTGTACTCACTCATGTTCCATGTTTTGTCAGGTTATTATCAGAACACAATCCGAAAAGCCTTTGTTTCAACTCTTCTCAAAAGACAGAAGTGCTGCGTGTCGATGTCTCTTCCCTGTTTCCTGGTTTCCACCATGTGACTTACTGATCTGACCTTTGACCTCAGGATTTAGTCCTGTATAATATATCTTCACTCTCTATTTATCTTTGCACGCCGATATGCTCGAGCCGTATTGACCGCTGTGTTGCTCAGTGCAGGTGTAAACACTGAGCTCACACTGAGATAACCGGCCGGCCGTTCACCTTCTGCCATCACTACGCAAAGGAATGTGACTTAGGTTTCATTACCTGAATTATAAAATCCACTTTCCCTTGTTATTAATTTCAGTGATGGTTCAAATGTCTTCTGTCAAAGTAAGTCAGACTACTCACTGAAATGGACTCTAATGAATGCATAGAACAAATAAACAATTAGAGAGGTGTGACGGTTTATCTCTCTTCCATTGTTGATCACCATCTCCATCCCAATTTTAAAACAACACGACTTTCTGCATTACAATGCTGTTCAGCTGAGGCCCATCAGGGACTGGTACCACAGTGTGCTCCAACAATACAAACAGAAAGAGTTGGAAGTAATCCAGAGAGGTAGAACACCCGTTGGATTTAGCAGCACTATTTCATTCATTTCATTTATGAATGTATTTGAACGGGACAGTCTATACTGATGACGCCCAGTGTGGTAAATATGCCACATTTAGTCAACATCTTAATTTCCATCGGCAGGCCCGTGGGGGAAAAAAAAACACCACCAAACACAAACATACATAAATACTATTATACATGTAAAGCATACCACAAGCTAGAAAACACAACACATTACAATACATTTGATATAGTACACGAGGAAATATAACACATTATCAACCAGATAATACAGTATGAAAAACAACATTGCTACATCTATCTCTATAGTGCTAAAGTTAGTTGCCTTGTTATCACACATTCCAAGTATTACCCATACACTCCCCAGCACACGCTCATTCACATTGACCTTTGCAATAAATAAAAAGATAATTCCCTGTGTAATGAAGCACCTCCTACTGGTCACAAGATTGCTGACTGAGAAGATATGTTTTAAGTTGTCTCTTGAATGAGACGTAGGCGGTGCTTCCTCTCGTGGTCACTGGTAGAGTGTTCCAACTAGAACAACCCTTGACTGAAAGCACATGCTGTGCAAACTTGGACTTCTGAAACTGCACTTCACAGTCACCCCTCACTGTGAATTGAGTACTAGTCTCACCAACTCAGTTGGCAACACCTTCACGTTGTTAACTAATTTCCTGTTACCAGAAATGTACATTGTTTTTCAGTTTTGAGTAACTTTACCTTTGTTTCAACCTTTTTACAGTTCAACACTTACCTCTAGCAAGAACAACCCGAATAGCAATAAATAACTGGAATATTTGCTGTTGTAATATTTTTTATTGTACCTGTAGTGTACATGCACAGTAAAAGAAAACGTCACAAGAACACTGCTGAATTAGTTTTATTGGTTTTGGTAAAATTGTCAAATATTCAGCATAATTAGAGAATCATTCTTGTAGTTGCTCAGGTCTCCTCTGCAGGTCAACAGCTCTCCTCCTTCACAATCAAAATGTCCATCTTGGTTGCTCTGGGGAGACAATCACAGGACAGTCGTTCACCCCGTCAGCTGGTATTTGATTCAAATGTCTATCAAAGTTTAAAAGAGGAAACTGGATATTAACTGCACAGAGAGATGGAGACCTTTTGAAAGATTGATGTCAGGGTGTCAGGTGAAAAACATTCGGACTTTGTTAAGTGCACTTTAACAGATTAAATAGAGTATTTATTTTATTTTATGTTGTGAATCAACATTATTTCATAAATATCTGGTCTTTCTACTCCATGTTATTAAGGCATATCTAACCTCCAGCGAGGATGAATCAGTTACACTGAACTGAAGGCCTCGGAGGAGCAGATGGTAACAGTGATTGATACTGAAGATAATGACAAATTTAATTAGGATCAGGAGAAACTGTCAAGACCTGAATGCCAAGATTTCCTGTTTCTGTGTAAAAAGTCATCACAATAAAAGTTGTAAATGGAAACACATCATGTTATAAAGGCGGGCTGGGTTATTCCTTTTTCTCTTATTTTGAAAAAGACTTAGTCTCTGACTAATATACACACATATATACATATATACATATATACATATATATATACATATATACACATATATATACACATATATACACATATATATACACATATATACATATATATATACACATATATATATACATATATACATACATACATATACATATATATATACATATACATACATATACATACATATACACATATATATACACATATATATACATACATATACATATATATATACATATACATACATATACATACATATACACATATATATACATATATATATACATACATATACATATATATACACATACATATACATATATATACATATACATATATATACATACATATATACATACATATATACATATATATATATATACACATATATATATACACATATATATATAAATATACA